>CM054951.1:13082474-13122247 GCA_029168755.2 Tillandsia fasciculata
AAAGTAAACCGAAAGTTGAGAGTTCTATGAAGTTACGGGTTTGGAGAGTATATTAAAATGGATACAATATATAAATGATCATACTCGAAGAAGTGCACTTGCAATCAGCGGTTTATACACGTTGAGTTCAAAATGGCCATTTGACCCGCCCACTGTGATGGCAACATGGTTACCCATCACCTGCACAAAGCAGAAAGAAAAGATGACACCCGAAGTAGATGGGTGCAAATATCAACAAAAGAAGTAAGCATGGACATTTACATATAAAATATGGAAAAACAAATTCATCTTACTATCACATCCCTCATGAGGATAGTAGTACAGACTAATAAAAGTGAAGAATAAGAGAAAAAAGAAATGTTCAAAGACAGGTTTCTGGCCAAAATATTCATTGCATTGCCTGAGCTATGCCAATAATGTTGATAGTAAATTTAACATTTTGATTTTTTGGTAGCTAGAATTAACAATATTGACTTAATAATACATTTGATATGATTCTAATAGAAGTATGGACAAACCTGAGCGCAAACCATCGTTAATGCCTCACATTGAGTAGGATTAACTTTCCCCTGTGACAGGAAAAATGGCAGACATTCAAAAAATATATATATATAATGAATAATGGAAACCGCTGTAGATCTGTATTATCTTGAGGTAACAAATGGAAAAATACAAAGAAAATAAATAAATGGGGAAGGCATATACCGGCATGATACTACTGCCCGGCTCATTTTCAGGTAGGATAAGCTCACCAAGTCCACAACGTGGACCACTGAAACAAGAGAGTAGAAAATTGTGAACCTTGTGCGAAGCCAAAGCCATAAGATCCAAAATAGTACTCATATATCTATTTCCGCATTGATGTATAGGCATTACTATGAATCATGAACTTAATACCTTCCTAGAAGTCGTATGTCATTTGCAATTTTCATCAGAGAAGCAGAAATTGTGTTTAAGGCACCACTAGCCTCAACAAAAGCATCATGCGCTGCCTACCATGCAAACAAATGAAATAGAAGATTAGTATGTTGAAAGCATGAGAATAAGAAGTTGAAGATATTAAAAGAAAAGGAACAGCAAGGACCCCACAAATGTGTGCAGAAAAGCAGAAAAGGTTTGAGGAAAAAAGAAGCCAAAGAAATAAACAAGAAACAAATTAGAGTAAAAAAAAATCCCCTAAAGTGTCTATGATTTACAGATGTGAGTTCGTTTGAAACGGCAACTAAAGATACCAGCTTCTAAAATAAAATGCACCATTCGAATGGTCTCTTACAGAAAAGCAGAAAAGGTTTGAGGAAAAAAGAAGCCAAAGAAATAAACAAGAAACAAATTAGAGTAAAAAAAATCCCCAAAAGTGTCCATGATTTACAGATGTGAGTTCGTTAGAAACGGCAACTAAAGATACCAGCTTCTAAAATAAAATGCACCATTCGAATGGTCTCTTATAGAATGGATGACATCTAAGCAATCACATTAGAGATTGTTCCCCTCATCTAAAGGTGCAACTACTGCTTCCTGAAGTTTCAGTTCATCAGTAAACAGATCTATGGATGTTACCAATAATACAATATAAGCATCTTCTCTTAAGTAATAAGTTCAAATTTCACACGAAAAAATTAATTTCCATACAAAATTCTGAGGTCTTCAATTGATAACATGGATTTCCTCTTAACCAAAAATGTAAGCAAAAATGAGTATAACTACTAACCAATGCTTCAAACTTGTTCTCTGCTGTGACAAAAGGTAGATTTGTTTCCTCAGCTACAGCAGCAGCAATTTTTACATCAAATCTGAAAGGAAAGGATATGTGCATACAAGTAAACTGAGTTGATATCACGATAAGCAACAAACATAAATGGAAAGTTTGAAGACATATGATTACGTAGAGCCGTATAGAAAAACAAGCAGATATCAACCAATGTAATAAGTGATTCAACAAAGAAGCTTGAAATGTGAGAAAATGAGAAAAGGGATTCAGGGCAAAGAATGTATACTAGAACAACAGATGTTCAGCTAACAAAAATCTAATACTAGTTTCATCAGAGACAGAAGCCTCACATAAAATTTCACAATTTCTTTCAAGCTCAATTTAAGTTCATATAACAGAAAAATGTACCCTAGTTAAACTGAGAGAATATCAGAATACTCGTTGTGCAAGTTCATTTATCCAAATCAAGAATTTTTATCAGGTATTCAAAAAATCATTACTTAAAATCGTGTCCAATATATATGAAGTAATCCTAATAAATCAGAATACGATTGATCTTGCGATCAGAGAGACAGAGAGTGAAACATAAAGACGAAAGGAAACTACCTATTCATTGTGCCTGAAGCACCAAAGATTGCGTGCAATTTGATAAATTTAATACTCCCAAATTGCACAACAAGGTTAAAGCTCAAAAATACTAGTAATATCTAATCAAACAACACCACCATTTCAAGAAGCATATTCCTTTATGCTTAAAAGATTACTACAATTAGAACTTATATTTATTGCAGCATAATAAACTCATATAAACTTCATATTTGAACAGATTTTTCACAAAAATCTTTGTCCCTGTTACAATGTCCCCAACCCCAGCCCCTCTCAACCCCTGCTAGGAAAAGAACACTTGATATGGATTGTTTGCAGCTGTGGCTCAATATATTGCACTATAGTTCTGTCACAAAATTCCAAAAAAAATTGCTGCACTGAAAGCAGCATGCATGAGATCAAAGCAATTTGAATGAAAGGCCATGCAGATGAACTACATAATCAATAGACAAAAGCAAAGAAATACATCAGTTAGAAAGTTAGACAGCACTTGGACACAAAATGTAGGAAAACATAGGCAGATAATAGAAAAGGCTTCATAAATTTATATACCCTCTCTTTGTGTTCAACCCAGTTCCTACAGCAGTACCACCTTGTGCAAGCTGTTCAACATGAGAATCCAGTGAGAGGTAGTCCAATAAAAACAAAGGGATCAAAATAAAGATTTGCTGGCCTACCTGATAAATTCGAGGCAAAGTGCCGACTATCCGATCAATACCATATTTTACCTACAGAAAGAACTGAATATCAATAGTTGAATGAAGCATCACCGCTCATTAATAAAGATATAGCAACAAATTTTAAACAAAAACTCATTCTTAATCTCATACCTGTGTAGTGTAACCACTAAACTCTTGACCAAGGGTTAGAGGAGTTGCATCTTGAGTGTGTGTGCGACCAATCTTAATTATATCTTTGAATTCAACAGACTGCAATGTCAAAGCATCCAAAGAGTAAAGCAGATTAAAGAATAGCAAAGCCATATGCTCGAGAGATTTAATTGGCAATCAACTATGGGTCTTTACGTAGCAAACTTCTTTGGTGCCTGCACATTTTGATGTCACTGTACTTGAAGATTGTATGTCAATGATAGAAAGGAAAACGTCGGAGAAACAAAAAAGATTTAGTCAACTTTATGTATTTCTTCAGTCAAGTTTTCCCATTTCTTAGCTTATTTTCATACAGATATTTCAGGTATTTAAACAACTAACTCTGCAGAAGGCGGCTAGTCAAAATATACAATTCTAACTATAAATGTAGCTTTCTTGTTGTTTATCGTGGTCGAAAAAAGATCAGCAAGATCAGAATTCCTCTTCTAATTAATATAGCACAAGAACTAATCAAGTAAGATGGATTAGGTAGTTAATATAAATACAATGCTACAAACATATGTTTAGATGCTCTGAAATCTGCAGCTAGGATAACAAGGAGAAAATGTAATGCAAGAAAGATAGTAACTCATGCTCATACCTTTGAATGAAGTGAATCATGCAACTGTTTCAAGCTTGGTACAAACTTCATGTTAATCTCTGTAGCTGCAGCTATATGCATAACCTAAAATATCACAAATAAAACACAACTTCAAGCATCTGGATATATATAATCCCAAAACGCAGGGTGTAGTTTAGTCTAGAAAATTTCTTAGGTACACAATAACACCTATGATGAAAACGCAACCCGCAGACTAAACAAATATTCACAAACTCTAATAAAACTTTGCAAATTTAAAATAATCCCTCAGGAAAAGGGAAAAACAAAAAACAAAAGCTGTACTATCATGGTTGCCCATAAGTCTATTGAATTAGTTCATCAACTCTGTCATGCAGCTCATACTAAAACAATTAATTCAGAAAATTAAATAATCTAATATTTCTTATAGTTATGAATCAGCAAATGAAGCTCCCAAATATGCCTTCTTCAGGTATAAGAAATAGCAGTAACAATAAGCGTTCAAATGAAGGCTTACAGTTGGAAATGTGTCGTTTGATGATTGGGACCTATTAACATGATCATTTGGATGAACAAACTTCCCACCCCGTTTATGCCCAAGAATCTCAGCTGCTCTATTTGCTATCACCTGCGAACAAAAGAAGAGATCGTCACACTGAAGAAATATTTTAACACTTACTTTAATTAAAAGTATGTCCCTAGGAAAACTGTAACAAGAATCTCCATTTTTATTATTTAAAAAATGAAATGACTATTGCACTAAAACACTATATAAAGTCACAGCATGGACATGTGCTTATACAAATCTGGATAGAAGGAAAAAAAAAATGAATTTTAAATAGAGAAAAGATCAATGAGTGCAAAACCTCATTTGCGTTCATGTTGCTCTGAGTACCACTGCCAGTTTGCCAGATGACGAGTGGGAAATGATCATTCAATTTTCCCTCGGCAACCTCTTCAGCTGCCTGCATTATCGCTTTCCCAACAGCCGGTTCGAGACCGTATTCCATATTCACCTTCACAAAGCCAAAATTTCAACCCCCAAAAACAAAAAAAAATAAAATAAAACAAATTTGTATCATCTGCAGATAAAACAATAATGGTAACATCAAATTTGGCATCATTAAACTCCTAAAAGCAACTAAAAGATCTCAAACCCCATAATATTATCCACCTCTTTTTCAACTTCACAGAAGCAAACTACTATCAACACAGCTACAACACACAAACTCCATCGAGTCGATTAAATTCCACTTCACTTGAAAGTTTAAATTTTCACTCAAAATCTAACCCATTAGAATCCCATGATTCAATAATCAATCCAATTCCACCTAAATTCACCTGCAAAACATAGCATCACGAGTAAAAAAAACCCTCAAATAAGATTAGGGCGAAACCACGTGAAATTTAAGTACCTTAGCAGCACACTTCTTGAGAACACCAAACGCGCGGATGATCGGCTCAGGCATTTGCTCGCGCTCGCCTCCGATGTCGAAGTTTTGCAGCGATCGCTGCGTCTGAGCACCCCACAACCTACCGTTTCCATTCCCAAAAGAATCAAACTATATGATTCGATCCATCGTTCGGTCGAGAATCGATCGTTCGATCGATCGAGAGAGAGAGAGAGAGCTTACTTGTCAGAGGGGACGAGGATGGGGCCGAAGGTGTCGCGCTCCTCCCTGAACCCAGTGGAGATCGAGCGGATCAACGCCGAGCGGAGCAACCTCACCGCCGCCGCCGAAACAGGGTTGGAGCGGGTCGCGAGGCGCCGCGGCGCGTCGATCATCATCGCCATGGCCACCTCCGAGCTCGAGCTCGGGAGAGAGAGAGAGAGAGAGAGAGAGAGAGAGAGAGAGAGAGAGAGAGAGAGGAGGAGGAGGCGGAGGAGGAGGAGAGAGACGAGTGAGAGAAAAGATCCCGACTCCCATTTATAGGATGGAGACGAGTCGTGTGATTGGTGGGTGCACAAATGGGTACAACGCAACTTGCATCGTACTTTTCCTGTTTTTGATTACTCGATCTGCAGCGTTCGTTTCGCATCGGCCGTTCCAGATTTGCTAACGACAAAAATAGTAAGGTGATAAAATCACTAATAAATTTGTTTAAATAAATTTGTTTTTGTTTGGACTAAAATCACTTAATTTTAAAACAACTAAAAGTTATAGATTTTTTAAACTCCGTTTTGCAGAGAAACTGCATTACGTACAATGAGAATGTAAAAAATAACTATGTTTACACGCAATAACAATTTTGACAGTGAATTGGTTGCAATATTTTTTTTTTTTAATTTATAGTCTCACAATAAATAAAATTTTTTAGACTCTGTATAGTTCAGATATAAATTAAAATTATTTATTTTAAATATATATAAATTTAGAAATAAGTAGAAATAAATTGAGTTGTTTCTAGAAATAAAAAAAAAATAGTATTTGAATAGTTAGATTGGAATAGTAAAAATAAGTTAAAATAATAATATTTTATATAATTAATTAATATAAAAATATTAATTAAATAATAATTTAAGTTATTTAATTACTATTACTAGATAACTTAAATATTAATTGATAAAATAATTAACAATAATAATAAGTACTATTAATAAATAATTTAATTAACTACAAATAATATAATAAATTAATTAGTTAAATATCTAATAGTTGAATAATTAGTTAACCAAATAATTAGATTAGTCAAAAAATTAATACAATATTTAAAATTATATTTATTTTAATTAACCTTATTATCAAGTGGGAACAAGTTTATTATAGGAAAAAGACTCGAACAGTAGTTCCAGTCTTATATCATCTTATTTTAAAAAGATGAGAATTATTGTTGCCGTCCAAACTAAATGCGACTCTATTTGTTTAGGAAACAAGATCTGAAATAAAAAACTGGTTCTCCAAAAGAAACTTGAACTGCAATGAAATAATAAATATTATTATGTTGGAAATTGCAATCCAAACTTAATTTAAAAGTTAGTTTGAGATAGAGTTTGTTTAGGAAACAAGATCTGAAATAAAAAACTGTTCTCCAAAAGAAACTTGAACTGCAATGAAATAATAAATATTATTATGTTGGAAATTGCAATCCAAACTTAATTTAAAAGTTAGTTTGAGATAGAGTTTATCCAAATTATATTTAACAGTTTATATGTAATTATCTAGATTTGTGATCTGCTATGATTTGATAGCTATATATATTAGATGGAGTACCCAGTAGATATGGTCGCATAAGTTCAAGGATGTCGTTATAATTGAGTGTGTAATTGAATATTCTTATTGATAAAGAATTAGTTCTTCTTCAATGTCTCTTCTTCATATTCTTGTATTTTAGTTACATAATAGGTATCAGTTAGCGTATGGCGACGAATTAGTATAATATTTTAGTTAATTAAAATATTTAATTATTAAATTTTAAGATTGAAAAAATATAACTAAAAAATACAAAAAAAAAAAAAAATCTATAAAATAATATTATCTACATTATAAAAAGTAATTTATTTTTATTAATATTTTTAACTTTCATATTAATAGAATTAAATTATTCACCTAATTTTATTTAAAAATTTAATCACACTAGCTAATAGTTTTAATAGTTATTTCATAAATATAAATTTTAACTAAAACATTAAAGTTAGAAGATTTATTTTAAATTAAAAATAGGTGAGGATGTCTTTGCCTTTTTAAAATTAATTGAAAAAAAAAATTATTTGCACCAGATATATATTAATACTCAATACACCACAACTTATAGTTGTTGACTAATATTTAAATATCAAAATTTAATTAAATATATTAGATGAATAATATTTAATTGTCAAAATTTAATTAAATATATACAATCTTCTAATAATTTAAATTATGTTTTATAAGTTAATTTTAAAATTTTTATTAAAAAATTTTAAACATACGGTGTATGTAGAAATATACATCCCATACAAAGAATATTTAATAAGATGCACTTATAATTTCAAGAGAGATATTTTCACTTGCACTTATAATTTCAAGAGAGATATTTTCACTTGCACCAGAGGATTAAGGAAGGATGTTAGAAATTATAACACAAACTTAATTTAAAAGTTAGTTTGAGATAGAGTTTATCCAAATTATATTTAACAATTTATTTATAATTATCTAGATTTGTAATCTGTTATGATTTGATAGCTATATATATTTAGGCATAGTAATTACATGAAGGAGGACCATAGTAGACATGGTCGCATAAGGTCAAAGATGTCGTTGTCGTTGAGGGTGTAATTGAGGGTGTAATTGAATATTCTTATTGATAAAGAATTAGTTCTTTTCCAATGTCTCTTCTCCATATTTTTGAATCTTAGATTCTGAGTTACATAATCGGTATCAGCGTAAATACCACTTGGTTTAGAATTTTAGATTCTGAGTTACATAATCGGTATCAGCGTAAATACCACTTCCCACTTCGAACAATTGGTATTAGAGATTAGCGTAAATACCACTTCGTATTGGAGATTTTTTACGCTTCCAACATATTATAAGCTAGGCGAGGAATACGCTTCCAACATATTATAAGCTAGGCGAGGAATTAGTAATAATTTAGTTAATTAAAATTGGTATTAGAGATTTTTTACGCTTTCAACCTATTATAGGCTAGCGTATGGCGACGAATTAGTAATATTTTAGTTAATTAAAATATATAATTATTATTAAATTTTAAGATTGAAAAATATAAATAAAAAATACAAAAAAAAATTATAAAATAATATTATCTACATTATAAAAAATAATTTATTTTTATTAATATTTTTAACTTTCATATTAATAGAATTAAATTATTCAGCTAATTTTATTTAAAAATTTAATCAAACTAGCTAATAGTTTTAATAGTTATTTCATAAATATAAATTTTAACTAAAATATTAAAGTTAGAAGATTTATTTTAAATTAGAAATAGGTGAGGTTGTCTTTGCCTTTTTAAAATTAATTGAAAAAAAAAATATTATTTGCACCTGATATATATTAATACTCAATATACCATAACTTATATTAGATGACTAATATTTAAATATCAAAATTTAATTAAATATATACAATCTACAAAGTCTAATAATTTAAATTATGTTTTATAAGTTAATTTTAAATAGAAATATACATCCCATACAAAGAATATTTAATAAGATGCATTTATAATTTCAAGAGAGATATTTTTACTTGGTGCATATCAATATTCTATATACTATATAAAATATTAAATTATTAATATAATATTTGATAATTATTACTGTAAAATAAAATTATATATATATATATATATATATATATATATATATATATATATATATATATATATATATATATATATAATATAATATAATATAATATAATATAATATAAAATATTTAAATTATTTATTGTACTATGAAAATTTAACTATAATACGTATCTTAGAATCGAATTTATTAGTCAAGTGGCAATCATGCCTTCATGGCAAATCGCAGCTCTCTCCACTTTTATTTTCTTGAAATGATGAAAATTCAAAGATAAACATATGACAAATAAGGCGACCATTTTTCCACTATCTTCACCTACTCTCCTGCCCATCAGCCTATATAAACTAACTCATCCAAGATCACTGCATATCAAAACACACACACAACGAGAGAGGAGAAAAAAAACTAAAAAGAGAGGCAAAGAGTAATACAACTCCTGAAGATTTCTATGGCTTCATATGAAAAGGCCATGCATAGAACCATACAAGAAGGCGGTCACCACATCAGCATTTGTCGCAGCCTCTGCTATGCTCCTTCGCAGGGTGGTCGATGAGCTCGTCCCCCACGAAGTGCGGGACTTCATCTTCTCTGGCATCCACAATCTGCGATCTTGCACGTCCTCGCAGCACACAATCGTAATTGAAGAGACCGAAGGGTGCACCAACAATGAAAGTCAGGCTGTGAGATTGTACCTAACAACCCGCATCGACACTAACATCTGAAGGCTAAGGGTCAGCAGGGTGTACGAATCGAAAAGCGTGCTAATCATTATGGAGGAGGGCATTATGGAGGAGGGCGAAGAGATGATTGGTTTGCCGGGAAACCTCCGACAGCACTCTGAGGAATGACAATTCGCGGCAGATCGAAGTACAATCATTAAAGCTCAGCTACCACAAGAAGCACAAGGAAAGGCGCTTTCCTATTACTTGCCATTCATATTAGCAAGAACAAAAGAAATTTAGGAGAAGGCACTACAACAAAATTAGGTTATAGCGACAAATCTTTGTAACACATTTATACAAATATCCTATCTATATTTCACCTATATCCAAAATTAGATTATATGGACATATTTTTGGGACACATTACAATAATGTGTCGCTATACACCATAGCAACTACACATATAGCGACAGTAATTGTAAATATCGGTATGTTTGCTAACGGCACTTTTTTCAGATTTTAGAAACACTTAAAATTATCGCTATAGCATAGTTTTGTTGTAGTGAGGATAAAGCACTCAAGCTCCACCTGAATGAAGAGGATTCATGGTATCCCCTAGACTGTAACATCCTGAGAATAAGAATATGAGAGGTAGAAATTAAGTAGATAGCGGTAGAGTAGTTGTGAAAAAATAAAGAGGCTCAAGAAGGAGACTTAGCCTTCTCCCATGACGGATCGAGGCGTCCAAAGGAAGTGCACATTCATGGATATCACTTCTTGAAAATCGAAGAATCAGCAGGAGGGTGATTTAGGGCTCCCACAGTTTTATAGAAAAGAGGCAACCGACAGGATCCAAGGCACAGTAGGGAACTTGCAAGTATTTAAATCTTCCAAGATTAGCGAAGCGGGCGGTCGGAATAACGGATCCATCTCGATAAGCCACAAAGCAACCAGAAGAAGCCTTAGAGCCCAAACACTTAACATATTAAGCCTATTTGGCTTTAATACCATTTTATTATTTTTTTCCATCTTAGTCTACTATTGTTTGTAATTTACATTTCAGTACTATCTATGGAAGATTACAAGAAGCAAGTTGTAAATATTTTTTCAGTATCAATGAATGAAATGAATTAACTCTTTCTTTCCCTATTATCCTTCCCCTTCCGCTGTATCTCCTCCTCATCTCTCTAATCTCCCAATCTCTCTCTTTCTCCCTTTTCTCTCTACTATTTCTACTCTCTCTCTCTTCTATCTCTCTATTTTTTCTACTTCTTCCCTCTTTCTCTCACACGATTTTCTCAATTTTGCATATCTGAGCCACACTATCATCTCCATCGCTGTCCACGACTCAGAACAAAATCATCATTGCCGGGTTGCGACGAGTCCGGAATATAACATAAACTTACACCACCCTTTGACGTTTGACACGCTGGCGATGGATACATGGCTTAAGAGGACGGTGATGGATGATCTTTCGATATTCGTGGAGAGAATGGACTATTACAGAAGAATCGGCAATGCATGGAAGCAAGGGTATTTGCTTTATGGACCACCTGGGATTGGGACAAGCTTGATTGTTGCAATGGATAATTATCAGCTTGATTGCTGCAATGGATAATTATCTCTAGTTTGACGTCTATGATTTGGAGCTCACTGAAGTAGGTTGGAACAACGCCCTGCGATGCTTACTGATCGGTGTGTCCAACAAATTAAGGACATTGATTGTACAATCACTACAAGAATATTATATATTGGTGACTAATAATGTCGCCATTGTATATAAAAAGTTACCACCTTTTTAAAGCGTGGCGATTTTTAAAGTCGCCACAAGCCGCCGCCAAAAGTCTTGCCACTAAATAAAATTGTGGCAAAGAATAGAAAGCCGCCACTTTATTAAAAATAGCGTGGCGATATTTTTTTGCTATCAAATATGATTATTAGTGGCTACTATAAATTGTCATCTTTTATGGAGATAAGGTGGTAATACATTTTTGCCGCCAAATATATATTTTAAGTGACAATCACCACGGTCGTCATCTTAGCTGAAGATAAAATGACAACTTGGAGATAAGGTGGCAATACTTTTTCGCCACCATATACTTTAACTGAAAAATAAAATGGCAACTTTTTGTTGCCACCAACTGTGCAAGTAAAATAACCACCAATAATGAGTAAAGTTGTCAACAACAATAAAAAATAATGAAACAAAATATACACAAAGTAACTAATAATATATTTAAGTAAACAAAATTATTCTTTTAACAAACATTTAAAATGCTAATTAACTTCCGATCCACAAGAGCTTAAAAATAAAGTAATATCAACATCAATTTAAAGACAAAAAGACTATAATATCCAATATACAATTAAACATCATTCCTGACTTTCCATACTTGAAAAATAGTACACACTTAAGAATGACGAAAAAATGCTTCAGCTCCTAATTCAACATCCATTCATTTCCTGCAACAAATGAAAAGGAAAAAAAATAAATTATATAAATTCAAAAATCTATAATAAAAATATATAATCAGACCAGAGATATATTATTTATTAGAGTGAATACTCTAACTACTACTGTGAATCTCCAATGAATCCAAATGAAGTACAATGGGGCATGTATCATCTTCTTGTGCCGATATACAAATAATCACCAAGCTCCAATGCAAACTGAATGGATCAAAGCACACTAAATAGAAAGCCAACAATAATTAACTACAGTAAAATCTACTACATGGAAGGAACAAATTAACTGCTCTTTTAGGGAACAAAACTGGAACTAAATTAATCCTTTGATCTATAATAAAACATATACTAGTAAGGTTGCACAATTTAGCCAAGTTTCCTCAAGATAACCTCGGCAAGATTTAGATATACGCATTATTATGTACAGAATTGCAATAAAAAAGTTATGTTGAACCGTTTGAAATAGATTTAAAAAGGGAAAAAAAGCTTATTCTCCATGAACCGGCAAGAAAATGTATGCCTTCTTGAATATGTTTATGCCTTTCCACCATCCTTTCCACCATCTTCTCAATTTCAAGAAACATGTGTTTTTATCTTCCTAGAAATAAAATGAAGTAGAAGCTCAAATCAAAATGTATCTTCTCAAAAGATTGCGACTGCATGCATAGTCATACAAATAACAAGAAGCCAAAAAAGTAAAATTTTATTTTAGATCAAAAAGTGTTTCCATCGGAAAATGGAGGAAAAAAGAGCCCAAGAGCTAACGGGTGCATCAAAAATACCTTCAAAATATTGCACGCACTGCAGTTTGATATCTGCAAAATATGCAAAACATATGCTAGGCAACTAACAAAATGTACTTGTTTCACAACCTTTCAAAGATCCAAAAAAGGACAAAAGAACTAAAAAAAAAAAAATTGAGCTTATGTGTGAACATCATTTCCTTAAAATTATTGAGAAAATCATGTCACATTCTTGCAACCTATCTTCATAAATTTAAGTTGGCTAAACTTCTAATCAAGCCCAGCAGCGTAAAATCCATTCCACATTGCATCAGATAATTCGAAATGTTTGGAACGCCAGAAATAAGATTTAGAAAAGAAAAAAAAAATTGGTCCCACAATTCAATGGCCTTTATTTTCAAACACTTAGCATAATATGTAGGTCTAAAAGCAACTCAATTTGTTGAAATAACATGGCGATAGGCCATCCACAGCAGAGAACGAAGGCCGCCCAGCAACAAAAGTAACTATCAGAAGTTCACCTGAAAATAAAGAAAACCGAGCAAACATTAAGTCTCCATGTGGATGATCGATTAAAGAGCAAACATATATCATGCATAATGTTAGATCATACATATTAGAAAGAAAATAAAATAGAATGAAATTTTGTAAGGCATTATTTGTTCAATTCACTCAATCCCTCTCTTAAAAAGAGTTATAAGGAAGATTTTTATTTTTTTTTTTAAGATGGAAGACAAAATATTTAAATATCTAGAAATAACCATAAGGACAACATCAGAATAGAATTGCAAAAGCACGGTAAAAATCTTAATAGCATGACTTGTAATAACATGATAGTAGACATATGGATGGCTTTCCCCTAATTCACTAACCACTCTATTTTGATCTGATTATATTTAATTACACCTGATTAGAGAAATAACAAGTTATCAAGACTTTCATCAATTAAAAAGTAAAAAATAAACAAAAAGTGAACATGCACTGTTTTTCTATTTTCTGTCAACCTATTCTAATGTTTTCTTCAGTATCTGTGCTGTTGCTGTAGTAAAAGCAGTATGCAACCCTCTTCCAGTTGATTCTAGCTTTTCGTCTTATCATTCTTTCATTCTAAATTCGTTCTTTAATCTAAAATTGCTTTAGACGTAAACCTGAAACTATACCAAATCAGATTTATATGCACATTGTGGTCACAAAAAAATCGAAATAATGCAGTTTGCATTGATTTTATCATCACAATCAAATATTAAAGCACCCTAACTCAGCAATTATGATGCCAAGGCTAACGTGGATTCCTAAATAACTTGACATCATTGTATGACTCAATGAACTAGGTTCAGGATACAACCATGTTAGGTTCACAAAAGAGAGGCTTTAGAATGAGAAAGGAAAATACTTTCCTCCGAAACAATACACTTTCACCTCCGAAACTAAATTCCTAAACATAAATTAGCCAATTAAAGCTTAAGATGCAAAATAATAGCCCTAAAACTACCATGAACGATCAAAATCTTCTCACAGTGAACCTAATTCGATCCGATGTGCTCCCAAATACTTTGAGTGTGAAGCCAAAGAGAAATGAGAAATGCAAGAGAAAAATAAGGCACTGTTACGTTTACAGCAACAAAATAGTAAGAAATAACACAAGCATTAACACATTCCAAACCCAACAAAATAGAACACAAAACTAGACCTTTTGCGCCAAAATACTAAGATTCCTCTCTGTTTTCTCATGCATTGTAAGTTCAACCCACAAAAGAAATGAAACTTATAAATTCAGTTGACTAATACACATTGTATGCTATTTGTCAAAGAAACAAATTAAATACAAACCTTGTAATGACTTTTAAACTTCGTGGCAAGGTTGTTTAGGGGCTAGTCGAGGCCCTTTCCTCGTTTAGTGTACCTACAACCAGTTAAGATAGAGATTTCAACAGTCGATGCTCTAAACAAAAGTTAAATTCAGTTGACTAAAATAAAGAATAGAATATTTATAGTTATAGGATGGCCATCTGATATTGATGATGCAGAATGCATATTCTGTAATCCAAAAATATGTGCCATGATCATCTACAACTGAGCTTGAAATTCTGCACAAATTTCTGAGCACATTTCTGAGCGTATCCGTTGCTCCCTCTCCTCTGCCTCTAACCGTAAGTGGCATTCTCGCTCCTATGCCTCGATCCTCAAGCGATGCTCACGCTTCAACGCCTCAAGCCTTAAACGATGTTCGTGCTCCTCTGCTTCAAGCCTTAAATGTTGATCTTGCTTATCCGCCTCTTGTTGTTGACACTCTAATGCACCCCTCAAATCCTCAACCACTCGCTGATAAGCCTCCCTAAATTCTGCACCTCTACGTGAACTAGGACGAGGTTCACACCCTAATCCCCGAATATACCCTGAACGCGTCCCACAAGCTTTAGACATTTGCTCCTTGGAGGTTAGTAAAGGTCCCTAAATTCATGTTTTCACGCCCATAATCACTTGTTGTGTCCTCGTCTGCCGATTCACTACTGCAATCAGATTCATCGAACGATTTACCATGATGATTCCATGTGGTATAATGTTGAATCACTCCATTAAAAAATAAGTCAGCTTTAACATCATCTCTTGCCTTAAGTATCACATTGTTATATCTAGTGCAAGGACAACAAATTCTCCTTACATCCCCTAATCGTTGAAAAGCATAGTCTAAGAACTCATCGACACCTTTCTCAAATTCAGGAAAAGTTCTATCTTGAAAAAATTTCCAGTTTTTGTCTATCCCCATTATCGTGTAATAGTGAAAGTAACTAAAAAGTATTAGACAAAAATTGTTAGAGATTTCTTAAGTAACTACAACTATTGCACATCCTATATTAAAGAAAATTACTGAAAAGTTACTAAAAAGAACCATATTCTATCTAATTTACACAAACCCTCCAAGCTAAAAGCAAAAATACAGCACAAAAAAAAAAAAAAAAACAAAAAAACAAAAACAAAAACAAACAAACAAACAAACAAACAAACAAACAAACAAACAAACAAACAAATATTACGAATTTGAAAAGCAGACAATGACCTGATACACTATATTGCAGTAATAAATTGGACCTTACTCCTAAGATTCCAAAGTTTCCAATCAATCAAAAAAGACTAAGAAAAATAAAACTACATGAGTTTGCATTTCCACTTCCGCATTTAGATATTCTCAAATCAAAAGATGCTCCTGATCAGCAACTCTAGCCATAAAAAACAAGAAGATTTGTATGATATTTGAATGAAAAGTTGCAGTTTAAAAGTGGAAGAATGGAGGGAAAAGGGGTTTGATTTCACAGCCCTATCAAGGTTTGTTTTTCAGCAATGGAAAAGAGCAGGCATCTGAAATAGCATAAAAAGTTGCAGTCCAAAATGTATACAATTCAAGCATTCAAGTGCGATATGGTATACAACAGCGATGGCTTGTTTGGACATAGACTAACGAAAATAATATAGTACCATAAAGCTGCAGCGACTGGTGCACACAAGAGAACTCCATGGAGTATTGATACAAATATGCGCCATGCTTGACGCTAAATATCAAGAAAGAAAAGAATGGATTTTCAACGGAACGAGCGGTAAATGCCAACTAAACCAGACATTGTCCTCACATTTTGTATACAAGATTTTAGTAACACAATCTACAATTACAAGATTCATCATACACTTTGAGTCCCGACGAAGAAAAGATACCTATTAACAAAGGAACAGAAGGAAGAAAGAAAAAGAAGACAATTTAAATTTTATATAAGACTTCCTCTATTACTCGAGCAACCAGATGTCTTAAAGAATTTTCAATACCCGAAATTAGCTGAGACAACGAATTGGTAAAACTTAAGCAAAGTACTCATACCTTTTAACATACATAACATCTCAACATACAAAAACATTCCAAAACAATTAGGTCATGTTTGGATGCAGGATTAAGATTTCAATATTAACTTATTCGGTATAAAGATTTTTTTGTGTAACTGTTTGATTTCTACTCATTGAAAGGCTTTGACATACATGATTTTGGAAAATAGCATATTTCACATACAGGTGATTTATTTTATTCTTAAAAATAATTTGAAGGCTGAATATGGTATCCGATCTTAAGGATTGATTACTCTCATCTACCAAATACTACATACTTCTTGAGTAAATCGAAAGGATATACCGAATAAGATGTTCGTTCATCCAAACAGGGCCTTAAGGCCTTTCTCCCATCATAATAACCATCTCATTATGCATAGGCTAGATTGGATAGAACTATGATTTGGTTTTATGTTATAAAGAGGATAAATTTTATCTTTGATGATCCTTGGCTGGCCTATTTTGAACACTTATCCAGTAGTTGAAGCCATTTGAGTACGAGGGCAGGTTGTAAATTGACTCTGTTGGGCTTCTGTTATAAATTGAATGAAAATAAATTCAAGTAGAAAGTAAATATATGAAAACTTGGCTACAACCTACAAGTAAGAGTAAATTCAAGTAGAAAGTAATTAACATCTCTAAACCAGGCAAAGTTACTGAAAGAAACCAGTAATTTAACAGACTTCCTATTCTGTTTTACGAAAATGTATTTCTGTTTGCATTTTCAATTACCAATTCAATTTCTTTTTTCTTAGGCTTTGACCATGGCAATTTTAATAATTTAATATACAAATTTTTGTGTCACTACTGAATAATCAGGAGGGTGGTTTCTGGATTGGAACAAGGGATAACTACAATGAACAAAGGGGAACTAGCACTGTTCACATTGCCTCCTTCTTTGGGTTATAGAGAGAGTGAAGCTCAAGGCGTTCCTCTTGGTGGTGCTGATATTCAATTTGAGGTGGAACTTATATCTTGGCTTACATCGGTGGATATATGTAAAAATGGAGGAATAGTCAAGAAAATTCTCTAAAGCGGGGATGATACGCAAGCAGGGGATCTCGACGAAGTTACAGGTGTTGGCTATTTATTTATGGGTTAAAATAGGTCCAACGTCCTGCCCCGTGACAATAGGCCCAGGAGACTAATAAGTTGAGTTGGGTGAGCCTAATAAGTTGAGTGGGGTTGCGGTCCACAATAGACCTAACGGCAAGAGGCCCAACAATAGACCCAACGTCCAGGTGGGTTGAGTCCGGTCGAGACCTGTGGGTGCTGTGTCTGTACGCTTTAAGTGAATTGGTTGCGTATTTCTAACAGCTCGAGCTTTTGGAATTAATGGTTAGCGCCAACGATCTGACAAGTGGTATCAGAGCAAGTGACACGGGTTCGATTCCCACACGGTGCAGGTGTTAGGAGGGGGATTATTGGCTATTTATTTATAGGTTAAAATAGGTCCAACGTCCTGCCCCGTGACAATAGGCCCAGAAGACTAATAAGTTGAGTTGGGTGAGTCTAATAAGTTGAGTGGGGCTGCGGTCCACAATAGACCTAACGGCAAGAGGCCCAACAATAGACCCAACGTCCAGGTGGGTTGAGTCCGGTCGAGACCCGTGGGTGCTATGTCTGTACGCTTTAAGTGAATTGATTGCGTATTTCTAACAGCTCGAGCTTTTGGAATTAATGGTTAGCACCAACGATCCGACAACAGGTGCTGACATTTTTACTCCACTCTCTAGTTCATTGACTGTTTATCATATTTCCCTTTTCTTTTTTCTACATGATGGTTTTTATAAATTTGTGTTGCAACCCTGACGAGCCGCAACCAGCCTGTGATGAGAATTCTCTGAGGCTTGGATGGCGGTGAGGATGAAGGTTGCAACTATGGAGGATTGAGCTCCATTAATGGCGGTTTGAGAGGGATTGGGAAGGTAGAAGAGAGAGGGAGTTGAGGAAGAGGAGGAGTTTAGAGAGAGAAAGAGGAGAATCAGAATGAAGAAGAGAATGAATAATATCCTTTTCATGCCTGGTTCCGTTTACATCTTAGCTATTTATACTTATGCTTCTACTATTAAGGTAATGAATGGAGTTCAACAGTTATAACTGCCTAGTGGTTAGCTCCAACGTGGGCTTTCTTGTAACTGATTGTAACAACCCAATGATTGGCTCGTCGTGGGCTGTTAGCTCCAACGTGGGCTTTCTTGTAACTGATTGCAACAACCCAATGATTGGGCTCGTTGTGGGCTTCCTGTCGTGGGCTTCTTCTGGACCATGGTGGGCGGCTTGGCTCTTGCACCTTCCTCAGGAATTCCTGGATCCAACCAGCTGGCTCCAATTGCTGTAATGCTTTAACTCCACCGTGCCTTGGAACGTGCGTACACCTACCCTCTGGAGCCTTCCAGACCCCCCTGGTACCATTGCTTCTTCAACACGCTTCCCTTCTCCACCAGAGCTCTCATCACCTTCCTCCCTTTCTCCCCTCTACTATACTCAGCTCCTACCCTACGGTGTAATATAGTAGTAATGTTGTAACATTCCCCTCTCCTTCATCCGATCCTTGTCCTCAAGGATCGAAGGTAGGGTATAGCTTCTTGAGTTTCCAATAATCTTCCCAAGTGGCATCTTCGGGCCTCAAGTTACTCCAAGTAACCAGAACTTGGCTGACGGCGCGCCCCTTCTTCTGTACCATCCTCCGACTCAAGATGCCTTCCGGCTGGGCCAGCAACTCGCCTGCGGGTCCTACCATTGGATCGCCTGTGGAAAGTTGCTCCTGCTTCTTCACCCCACGCTTGAGCTGGGAAACATGGAAAACGGGGTGTATCTTCGACCCCTCCGGTAAGCGTAATCTGTAAGCGACGGCTCCCACCCGTTCCAATACTTCATACAGGCCAAAGTAACGCGAGGTGAGCTTTTGGTTTTTTCTCATCACGACACTATGCTGTCGATACGGCTGCAATTTGAGGTAGACCTCCTCTCCCACACTGTACTCCTTATCCACCCTCTTCTTATCAGCATACTGTCTCATCCTATTCTGGGCTTCCAGTAGTCTATCTCTCAGAATCTGCATCATCTGCTCCCTTTCGTTCTTCCAATCTTCTACAGATGCTTGTATGGTTCTGTTGAGATGGATAGTTAGACTGGTAGGAGGCACATACCCGTATAGGGCTTGAAATGGTGACATCCCTATGGAGGAGTGGTGGGAAGTGTTGTACCACCACTCAGCCAGGGAGAGCCATTTGTGCCATACCCGAGGCTTATGGAAGCACATACTGTCACGCCCCGGGTCGAAACTGCGACCCGGGCTCGCCAACAGATCCGCCGCCCATACGGGAAGCCCCGCATAGACGTAGCGACTAACCTGCAAAAGAGATCTATACTAAACAGATATCAGAGCTAAAAGGTAAAAGCTGGATAAAATAAAAACAACTCTCACAAAATATACAACCAGAGTCCTCACCCAAAAACAAAGATCTCTCAAAATAAGAAGAGTACAACTCAATCCTCACTACAAGTCACTCGACATGAACTCACAAAAGTAGGGAGGTACAGCTACTCTCAGGCGACACTGGTAGGGATCTATCTCGCGACTCCCTTACCTCGATCAGTCGGGTCAGCAACAGGTGCGGCAGGGACTGGAGCAGAAGAAGAAGTCCCTGGGGAAAAGACACCACGACGGGTGTGAGAACTACGTCCCAAGTAGTTCTCAGTGGGTGCCGCCAACAAGCCCGACGGTCTGCCCACTAAGTCTACTAGAGGCAAAAGTAACAAAGCAGTGCGGAAAGAGAAAAACTGGTAAAGTAAACTCTACAGCTACTATGCCTCTATCTAGATGCTCAATAGTGGAACAGAAAGAACATGATGCTACAACTAGCTCTCGACTCATATCACCCAATCTAAACTGACTGCCACATAGGGTCCAGTCAAACCTGCGCCTACCTACTGCCGTCACGTCCCAAGGGGACCGGACTTACGTAGGGCGTCCGTGACTGCCACTAACTGGCCCAGCCAGAGGGACTGTGTCCATGACTGCCACTAACTGGCCCAGCCAGAGGGAACACTGCGTCGACAAGTCGCGATAGAAGAACAGGCCCAACTCCGGAGTGGCTCTCGAGGGGAGCGACCCCACCGAGGAAAGTATCCGCGTATCTCTGTCGAGCTCAAATGTGGCTCATGCAGGCTATAATCCAAATCCTCGATCAACAAGATCGGCTGTAACCAAGAACCACTGTCTCACTCACAGGCTGGAAAACTGCACAGCCGAGACCCACTATCACTCAAATGGCTCCCAAGATCCCAGATCTAATGCCAAAGTCACTCTCCCAAAGAAATCTGGTCTACAGACTGTTAACGACTCCACTCGGTCCCCTGACACGAGTGTAAATGCATCCCACAATAAACCGACCTCTCGGCCCACTACTTGGGCGAGTAAAACTCTAAGTCCAGAGTGATAAAAGAATAGTGCAGTGGGGATGTCTAGAGCAATAAAAACCTAGCCCAAGTTGAGGTTTTCTACAGTCTGGCTGAACATGCATCATATGGCAGTGGTGCTAGGTCAAGTTCCAAGATAAACAATAATTGACAGCTTGTAGGGAGCAAGATAATAATAATCAACAGCTTAGGGGAGAAAATAGTCATATGATCATCGAACTACAACAGGAATATCAATTCACACATTCTAGCATGCTGGGCATCAAACATTAAAATATGCAAGTCCCTAAAGCTAGAATTAGTACACAGTCCGCTGATCTTGAAAAAGAGGTCACCCACCTGAAGCGCAGATCTGTCCAAGTCCTACAGCTGATAATACCAAAACAACAGCAACTCACTGACCCGTAAGTCCAGTACTGTCCAAAAACCCACCTGGGTACAACAATAGGCTACAGTCATACACAAATCTCCCAAAAATCTGTCCAAATATCACCTGCTGAATTTCAGCTGTACAGAAGCTAATATTTCACCTGCAGAAAGTGTCCAATAAATTCCAGTAAAAATATCCTGGCGTTCCTCGCGTCGATAGCTTCGAAACAAGTACCTGCACGCCCAAATCGGAGTTCCGTAGGCCAAGATATAAATTCCACAACACGGGCGCGCGAAAACATACAACCACATAACTGTAAAATCTTGCACAGATGAAAAGGAAAACATATACCTCCGGGAAGATCTCCAGAAATTCCAAGAAAATTCCACGATGATCCTTGCGTCGAGTAGATGAAAAAAGTCTATAAGCACGTCCCGATCCGAGATCTGTGCGCGAAGATATCCTCAAAGGAAGCCGCTGTCCTCACCAAAAGCTCACAGAAAAAAGGGTCCCAATGAGCACGAGAAAACACCTCGAAAAACGCGAAATCTGAAAATGTCTGTGAAACCCAAAATCGTAGCCTCACCAGTCACGAATCCAGCGGCGAAGAAATCGCCCGAAAAGGTTGTCGGAGTAGGTCGGGGGAGCTCGTACACCGAAGAGCGACGGAAGAAACACCGAAGAACGAACGTCGCGCCGCGCCAAGAAAATGAGAACCTCGAAAAGCGTGCCCCCAGAAAGTCCCGAAATCTGCCGAAGGGTGGAGCTCAGCGAGGGGAAGAATTCCTCTGAAGACCTCACAGCGAAAAGAGGAGAAAAAAGTGAGCTAAAGGGCCCAAGAAGCCTATTTATAGGCTCAGCCCAAAGGCTGAGTGGGCCGGGTTTCGGGCGCAACTTTCGGGCGCCCGAAATCCGGAAGAAGGGTCGGACGGCCCCCGTCCGACGCGCCCGAAAGTTTCCTGGGCTGACACGTGTCCCCATAACACGGAACAGCGGTGCAAGGCCGTCCGCTGTGCGCCACGTGTCCCACTCGCGGTCAGCGGGGTAGGTACGGTCCGCCAACCGCGTGCCGACGCGTGGCGCACTCGAGTACGGCGACCACTCGCGCTGCGACGCGTGGCGCACTCGAGTGCGGCCGACAGCCGCGTCAGCGCCCCCCTGCGCGTCCTCTGTCCCGAGGCGGGACTTCAGCCACTCCGTGCACCGCGCAAGCTGAGCCCGCCACTCAGCTGCCGCCACGTGTCCCTGCGCCGGGTCTATGCACCCGCGCGGGGAACTCCGTGGACCGATCCTCCAGCGCCCGCCAATCGGAGGCCGAAACCTGGATCCCGCACAGTAATCCTGCACCGGCGCTCAATCAATGCACCAGCCGGTCAGAATTCCGTGGACCGCGCACCAAAGGCCTGCCAATCAGGCGGCGCCACGTGTCATGCGCCGGGTCCGTGCACCCAGCCGCGGCCCTCTGTGGACCGCGCGCTGCAGACCGGCCAATCATGGGCTGCCACGTGGCAGCCGGCGGTCCACGGCCCCTCCCATGCACCGAAATTCACAGTAAACTTCCGGGAGTCCGTTTTTGGGCATCCGGACTCAGAATTTAACAAGCAAATAGCCGTTTTCAAGCGTTTTTCCGCGCTGAATCCATTTCCAACCTCTGTTTGGCCAAAAGCCTTTTCATAATTTCGGCAAACACAGCCGAAGGCCAACACAGCTGTAGATAACTCACAGGGTCCATCTGTAGCATCTCCTTGACGCACAATGGGCCAGACACACCAACAATAGGTGTTCTAAACAAGGGATTCACCAGAAAAGCTGCATGGGAAACTGGGCCACCACACATACATCTAAGGTAAGTTTCCACACATCGGTTGACTCTCTCAGTCTGACCATCAGTTTGGGGATGGTATGTAGTACTCATCTGAAGTTGCACCCCCATGAGTCGGAATAGATCTTGCCAGAATTGGCTAGTGAACACCTTATCTCTATCTGAGATAATACCTTCAGGTAGCCCATGTAGCTTAAAGATCGAATCAAAAAAGAGTTTGGCAACATCTGAGGCGGTATACGGATGAGCTAAGGATAAGAAATGAGCATATTTGGTGAACTTATCCACCACCACCAATATTGTATCCTTGTTTTCTGATTTCGGCAGAGCCTCTATAAAATCCATACTTATCTGTTGCCAAGCTTGCTTGGGAACGGGCAGGGGTTGTAGTAGACCGGCATAAGGTGTCCCATCCACCTTGTTTTTAATACAGATTTCACATCCTTTTACAAAATTCTCCACATCAATCTTCATGCCCGGCCAAAAAAATAGCTGCTTCATTCTCCTATAAGAGTTGTCAATGCCAGAATGACCCCCCAAAGGGGAATCATGCATCTGCTGTAGCAGTTTCTGTCTCAATGGCCCATGACTGCCTATATATAACCGGCCCTTATACCTGAGCAAGTTTTGTTGATAGGAGTAAGGGGTTTGGAGTGATGGTTGTAGTGTCAAGGCTGTAAGTAGTTGCTGAGCTTTCTGATCCCCATCATAACTTGCAGATACTTCAATAGACCAGGTGGGTACAGCAGTAGTTATAGCCTGGACACTTCCCTCTTCAAATCCTCTCCTTGACAAAGCATCTGCTGCAAGATTCTCCCTTCCCTTCTTGTATTTGATGGTATACTCCAATCCCATAAGTTTCATCATACCTTTTTGTTGGATAGCAGTGGTAATCCTTTGCTCCAATAGATGCTTTAAACTCTCGTGATCAGTTTTTATGATAAAGGGGGCTGGGCTGAGGTAATGTTTCCATTTTGCTACTGCCAATAGTATTGCCAGAAATTCTTTTTCATAGGTGGATAGTCCTAGATTTCTAGGACTTATAGCCTTGCTGATATAGGCTATTGGCTTTCCCTCTTGACTCAATACAGCTCCCAATCCAAGCCCACTTGCATCCACTTCAACAGTAAATTCTCTGTTGAAGTCTGGCATGGCAAGTACAGGGGCTGTTGTCATTGCCTTTTTTAAATTCTCAAATGCTGTTTGAGCTTCAGGAGTCCAGCGGAATCTATCTTTTTTTAACAATTCAGTGAGAGGTTTGCTTATGCCTCCATAGCCCTTTATGAACTTCCTATAATACCCTGTGAGCCCCAAAAATCCCCTCAATCCTTTGATTCCTGTGGGTATTGGCCAATCAACCATAGCCTTGACTTTATCTGGGTCAGTGGCTACCCCCTCTTGTGTAATAATGTGGCCCAAATACTCTACAGAAAGCTGTCCAAAGAAGCATTTAGTTCTCTTGGCTAGAAGTTGGTTGTCTTTCAATACTGCCAACACTGTACTTAAGTGCTTCACATGATCATCCAAGCTGCGACTATAAATGAGTATGTCATCGAAAAAAACTAAGACAAATTTCCTCAGATAAGGCTGAAAAACCTCATTCATAAGTGACTGAAAAGTGGCTGGCGCGTTAGTCAAACCGAAGGGCATTACAAGGAACTCATAGTGGCCCTCATGAGTCCTGAAAGCTGTTTTGTAAACATCTTCTTTGTTCATCCTAATCTGATGATACCCTGCTCGGAGATCAATTTTAGAAAACAGTTTAGCCCCTTTCAACTCATCCAACAAGTCGTCAATGATGGGAATTGGGTATTTATCCTTGACAGTATTCTTGTTTAACTGTCTATAGTCAATGCACATACGCCAAGTATTATCCTTTTTCTTCACAAGGAGAATAGGAGAAGCATAGGGGCTGTGGCTCCTTTGGATAAGGTGTGATTGCAACAATTCTGCTACTTGTCTCTCTACTTCTCCTTTTTGCTCATGGCTGAGTCTATAGGGCCTTATGTTAACTGGCTTAGCATCGGGTAATAATGGAATCCTGTGATCATGAATTCTGCTGGGGGGCATGTGCTTGGGTTCTTGGAACACCATTGCATATTTCTCCAAAACTTCTTGTATCTCAAGAGGTATATCCAACTCTTTCTTGTTGACTGCAGCACTGACATGTGCTATAGCACAACACTGGCCCTGAACACTTGCTTTATACCACTGCTTTGCCCCAATAAATTTCAGGGTGGCATTTTCAGTAATACCCTTGACAGTAATGGGTTTTCCTCCCTTATTGAAGGTAACCGAGTGATTGGCATAGTCAAAAGTGACCCTCCCATACCTCTTAAGCCAATCAATACCCAGTATAATACTGGATCCCTCCAACCTAATCACTCTAAGGTCAGCCTGGTATATTTCTCCATGCATGACCCATTTGAAGTTGGAACATTTTAGTTTGCTTAAGACCTTGTGTCCATTGGCAACTGTGACTATAAGAGGAGAGGCTGCAGTAAGTTCTGCTTTCACTTCTTTAGCAGTCTGAAAATCAATAAAACTGTGGGTACTACCGGTATCAATCAAGATTACCACTGATTTTTCCCCCACTTCTCCTTGTACCTTAATTGTTTCCTGCACCAACTCCCCACTTAGTACATGAACTGAGATCCCCATTTCCTCGGGATTACCTATTTGAGCTGTTTCCTCTTCTTCTTCTTCTTCCATCTCCTGTAGCAAGGATTCATCAAACACTTCTTCTACTTCCAACTCACCCCCCAATTGATTTAAACCCCTGTCTTGACACTGATGTCCAGGTTGATACCTTTCACCACACTTATAGCATAGCCCTGCAGATCTTCTCTGCTCAAAGAGTTGTTTGCTAATTCCATTAAAGCCTTCATTAACCTTCCTGTTAAGTCCCCTATTCGCTTCTTGCTGACCTGAATTTCCTCTGGTGACATATGGCTTTGAGTAAGGGGGCCCTTGCAAGGAACTGCTCCCAGGTTTGTGGTACAATTTCTGCTTTCTCCACATCATAGCCAATGCCTGCTCGTGTAGTCTTGCTTGCTCAAAAACTTCCTCCAAGGTTTTAGGATTGGATAGGTCAATAAATGGGATCAGCTCCTCTTTGAGACCACTAATATAGCTCTGGATAAAGTGTTCTTCAGTCAATGAGGGGTTAAGGTACAGCATTCTTGCCCTAAGCTCCTCAAACCTCTCTTGATATTTCTCTACAGTAGTTGTTTGAACCAACTTATTGAACTCTCTTACTAATTTTTTCATTGTGGCCCCCTCAAATCTTCTACACACAGCTTCAACAAATTCATCCCACTCAATGCTGGATTTGTCAAGCAGGTAACCCTCCTTCCATCTATGAGCCCTCCCCGTGAAGTGCATTGTGGCCACCTCAACCCACTGCTCCTCAGGGACCTGGTATAACTTGAAATACTGCTCACTCTTACTAATCCATTCTCTGGGCTCATCTCCTTCAAAATTTGGGTAATCTAACTTTGGGTGAGGCATGTAATATGTATTCTTTTGTGTTTGACTTGCTTGATAGTTATCCTGACTTGGTTGAGGATTTGGCAGGATCCCCTTTCCCTTCTCTTCTCTGTAACTGGCCCTGGAGCTATGGCTGGGCCAATGATCATATGCAATTTTGGGCTCCTTCAAAGGTGGAATGGGTATTGTGGGTGTGCTGGTAACTGATGTATGTGTACTAAACAACTTCATTAGTTGTTCATGCTTTCGGTTAGCCTCATTCAGCTGGGCCTCATGCCTCTGCTGGCCTTCTCTTTGCAATTCATCCAACTGATGTATTACACTCCCCAGTTTCTGGTTGTATTCCAACTCAAACTGCTGGAATTTGGTATGTAGCTCTTGATTACATTCAGCTGTCAGGTTCTGCACTTTGTCCTCCAGGATTCTGAGATGCTCACTCAAATCCTTGAGTCTAGTGCCCTCAGCCATGTCTTCTTCGAAGATATATTCACTATACTGCCTGAATTTATTGCTCTTTTTCTTTCCTATCTTGGAATTCTTATTCTAACTCTGGTTTCTTCTTCAATTCCCAGTGCTTGTCACCAAGATGCCAAAGAATGCGGCTACTACTTGCAGAAATTAATATGAGGTGGTTAGATGGTTACCTCAATTGAGCTTCCTTCTTCTCTGTAAGAACAGATAATACCAAAAAATAAGGAAATGTTGCTCAATTGCTTCACAGGATCCTGCTCCTCAGGTTCACAGATCCTTACTTGCTGGCTAATCTCTCAGTTGCCTCGTTGTATGCTCGATTGTTACCCCGATTGCTACTCGATTGTATGCTCAATTGTTGCCTCGATTGCTGCTCGGTTGTATGCTCGATTGTTCACGATCCCTGGGATCGGAACAGCTCTGATACCAATTTGTTGCAACCCTGACGAGCCGCAACCAGCCTGTGATGAGAATTCTCTGAGGCTTGGATGGCGGTGAGGATGAAGGTTGCAACTATGGAGGATTGAGCTCCATTAATGGCGGTTTGAGAGGGATTGGGAAGGTAGAAGAGAGAGGGAGTTGAGGAAGAGGAGGAGTTTAGAGAGAGAAAGAGGAGAATCAGAATGAAGAAGAGAATGAATAATATCCTTTTCATGCCTGGTTCCGTTTACATCTTAGCTATTTATACTTATGCTTCTACTATTAAGGTAATGAATGGAGTTCAACAGTTATAACTGCCTAGTGGTTAGCTCCAACGTGGGCTTTCTTGTAACTGATTGTAACAACCCAATGATTGGCTCGTCGTGGGCTGTTAGCTCCAACGTGGGCTTTCTTGTAACTGATTGTAACAACCCAATGATTGGGCTCGTTGTGGGCTTCCTGTCGTGGGCTTCTTCTGGACCATGGTGGGCGGCTTGGCTCTTGCACCTTCCTCAGGAATTCCTGGATCCAACCAGCTGGCTCCAATTGCTGTAATGCTTTAACTCCACCGTGCCTTGGAACGTGCGTACACCTACCCTCTGGAGCCTTCCAGACCCCCCTGGTACCATTGCTTCTTCAACACGCTTCCCTTCTCCACCAGAGCTCTCATCACCTTCCTCCCTTTCTCCCCTCTACTATACTCAGCTCCTACCCTACGGTGTAATATAGTAGTAATGTTGTAACAATTTGTTGTTATTGGATTGGTTCTTATGGTTCGTACTGCTATTACAGTCAAGTATCGAGTCATGCTACTGGATGGTTCAGATGTTGCAGAATCACCCGAAGTAGGATTGGAGCTTGACATTAATAAAGGTATACTTATTCAGATCTTTCTTTTTGTTCCTCAAAGGCTTATTGCTTGTTTGTCTCGGCTAAAGTTTATGCATAAGTACTGTTATGTAAAGCTCTTCGAAAAACACCAACAGCTTTTCATTGGTATCCTCCCAAGAGCTTCGTGCTGTAGTGTAAGCAGAAGCTTCTTTTTGGGTCTCAATAGCTCATTTCAGCTTCCCTCAAATAGCAAAAAGACCCAAAACTCGAAAACCCTTAGCTACCACTTTTCACAGAAGAGAAGTTTTTAGAGAAGCTTAGGTAATAGGGAGTTATTAAGATAAAATGAAAAGCTTCGAAGTCTTCTGCTATATTGAGCTGAGACTTTTACTTTTAACTTTGCAGGGCGTGTAGAAGGTTTAGTAAATAAAAAAAAATTAGAAGCTTGTGTAGTGGTGAGAAGCAAAAATAAGATTTCAATATCAAAATTGGAAAAAGCTATAATTCTTTTCTTAAGATACTTAATCGAATAGCTCTACACCGTACAACAAATTGCAAAGTAGATTAAGGAATAACAAAATTTGTTGCTTTAATGTAATAGATTGAGATGATTGTATATAATAAAACTAAAATCCAAAATAGAGGATGCATCGATTACCTCATCGAATTCGTCTCCTCCAAGCTCCTGATCAAGTGCTGAAAAAAAAAAAAAAAAAATCCGATCACCTAGGATCACACAAAAAGTGCTCGCCTCTGCCACCGAACAATTGAAACCCCCGATCAAAGCAAAACACAATCGATCTCTCTCTCTCTCTATGTTGAGGTCGCAAGTAGTACCAAATTCGAGCAAATAATACCAAATCAGAGCAACTAGAAACCTAATAAATATAAAAAACAAAAAAAATTAAGCAAAAGTTGCATCAAAAATATTGATATGAAACCAAACATCGAAATCTACAAGCGATTACCTCGGTTATCCCGCGGGTTGGTGCAAAGTCGAAGAGGGAGATCGGTGTCGGAGAGGAAGAGAGTGTTGAGGGAGATCAGTGGAGAGGGGGATCGAAGAGTTAGTTTGTTGGTGCGTGAGGGGCCAGGAGAAAGAGGAGTGTGGCGGGGTGGGGTGCGCACCAGGGTGAGGTGGGAGGGATTTGATCTTTCTTTTTTTTTTTTTTTTTTAAATTGTGCTGGGCTTTAGTGATTTTGATTGGACTGAATTTTAGAAAAGATATTTTTTTGAGTTGAATCTTTTTTTTGTTCTAATCATATAAAAATATAATGGTCATAAATTATGACCATCAAATAAAAAAAAAAAAATATTTGGTGATCAATCATTTTTGTCACAAAAAATTAATTATAAATAAGATTAGAGACTATATAGTGGCCATAAATTATTGCCATGGTTATAAATTATGGCCATAAAAAAGAAAAAAAAAAAAAAAAAAAGAAGATAAATATTTAGTTGCGAAAAGTTTTCGCCACCAAAAACTAATTACAAAAAATTATATGGTGACATTAATATGTCACCATCGAAATTAATAAATTTTGACCTAAAAAAATTATTATTATTATTATTCTTATTTGGTGGCGATAATGTATGGCACCAAAAAATAATATTAACGGTGCTCATTAATTATGAAAATTTGATGGTAATAATTTATATGGCACAATATTTTTGCCACTATTTTTTTTTTTTTTTCATTGGTGTAGTGAATCAATCTACAACAAAAGGACGAGAACGAGGATCAGAATACATCCAACAAAGACAAGATTAATTTTGATGCCTGAATCTAATCTCATTATGATAATAACCTAACAAATCAGGAAAAAAAAAAAAAAAAACAATGCTAACCATGTTCATTTGGAACAGGTAACAACACTCTGGTCTGCTCAACATTATTGATGGGCCATGGTCGACGAGGGGGGAGGAGCGGATGATCATATTCACTACAAACTACAAAGAGCGGCGCCCCAACCCCGCGTTACTGAGACCCAGACGAATGGATACGCACATAGATATGAGCTACTGTGGCATTGATGCATTCAGGTTGTGGGCTTCCAACTACCACACATTGGTGACCACGAATTGTTCCCAGAGATCAAAGGGTTGATGACGGAAGTAGAGGTGACTCCGGCGGTAGCGGAGGAGGCAGGGACGAAGCCATAATTTTAACTTTAGAGGGACCAAAAATATATTAATTTTTAAAAATTATTAATAAAAAATTATATATAAATAATTTTTTTTGCTCATTAGCTTTCAAGTTTTAATATATATTTTTTTAGAAAAAGAATAGAGTATAGTTATCTTTATTATTAAAATAATAATATTTTAGATATTTATAAAAAAATATTTTAAAAAATTTAAGTATTAAAATTTAGTATAATTTGCAAATCAAGTATTATGAAATATCGAAAATTTATGTATTAAGACTTTTCATAATTTTCAAATCAAGTATTACGATAAATTTGAGTCAATTAAATTTATATTTCGTAGCCCATGAGATAACATTATTTTTTAAAAAAATATTATTTTGACCCCTAAAATTTACACTATTTTTATTTTTTTTAATAACTTAATAATGTACTGTAATTTTAAAAATATTGAGGGAGGCGATGACCACTGTGGGTCTTCACATAGCTTTGTCCCTGGGAGGAGGAACTGATGAAGAGCGACGACACTGATGATGCACTTCAAAGGGCTCCTTGATTAGCTCAAGGCAAAGAGAAAGGGTGACAATGAAGATAAAGTTGAGAAACAAAATGTCGAAGATGGCGACCAAAATTAAATGGGAGCTACTACTGATATTAAGAAACGGTTATGTTCAAACAGGGGAAGAGATAGAGAAACAGGGGTGGCCCAGCCAACATCCGAAGGCGGTCCAGGAAGGCCCATCAGCCATAATACTCTTGCTCTTCGATCCTGTAAATATAGCTTTTTACAAGTTGGTCCCAAGAACAATTTAGGTAAAAACTAGAACTGCTTATTCAAGGAATACGTATAAGTTCAGAAACAAATAAAAACAAGACCAATTTTACGTTTGGATGAAAATTGAATTGTTCCTAAGAATAAAAAAAATAACGTTTGGATAGTTAGATTAGAATAGTAAGAATATGAATAATTATAATTTTAAAATAATAATATTTTATCTAATTAATTAATATAAAATATTAATTAAATAATAATTTAATTTATTTAATCAACTATTGTCAGATAATCTTGAATATTAATTTATAAAATAATTAACAATAATGAGAATTATTAATAAATAATTCAATTAATTATAAATAATTTAATAAATTAATTAGTTAATTATCTAATAGTTAGATAATTAGTTAATAAAAATATTAGATTAATTAAAAAATTAATACAATAATTAAATTTATATTTACTTTACTTAAGTTTATTCTCAATTAATTGATAAAATAATTAACAATAATAAGTATTATTAATAAATAATTTACTTAACTACAAATAATTTAATAAATTAATAAATTAATTAGATAATTATCTAATAGTTAGATAATTAGTTAATAAAATAATTTGATTAGTAAAAATATTAGATTAATTAAATAGCTAATACCATAATTAAAATTATACTTACTTTAATTAAGCTTATTCTCAATTAATTGAGAAAATAATTAACAATAATGAGTATGATTAATAATAAATAATTTAATTAACTACATATAATATAATAATTTAATTAGTTAATTATCTAATTGTTAGATAATTAGTTAATAAAATAATTAGATTAGTTAAAATATTAGATTAATTAAAAAGTTAATATGATAATTAAAATTATATTAATTTTAATTAAATTTATTCTCAAATGGAAATCAGTTTTGTTCTAGAAAAAAGTTGGATATTTCAGCCTTATACCAGTTTAATCTAGAAAGATGAGAACGATTGTTCCCATCAATAGCCAAACACGTTTTGGGAATAAAACTGGAACAAAATTTTATTTTATGTCTTATTTTCGAAACAAACGCTGCCAAGAAAATATAATTTATATATCTATAAAAAAGGTGTATTATTAATATTATAGATAAGGAAACTAAGTTTTACAAAAAAAAAAAATCTATAGCGAATACTTTTTTTTTTTTGTTTATTAAATATTAATATATTATTTCAAAATAGTAATTTTATAAAAATAAAGTAGGGAGTAGATCTTATATGCTTTTAAAAGTAAAAATAAAAATATATTTGTGAATTCTTTACTATTGAATTTGCATTGAGATTTGTGCTTTTGTAAAGTCAACTAAAGAGAGAGAAAGAAAAAGTAAATAGCACAAATCTCAATGCAAATTCAATGATAAAAAATTTACAAGCATATTTTTATTTGTACTTTTGAAAGCATATAAACTCTACTCATAAAGTAGGTGTATTATTATTATTATTATTATTATTATTATAGACATATTCAATAGGACAAAAAAATAATTTTATAAAAATAGAGGTTATTAATTATATATTAACCGTTTATTAACAGAATCCAACTCCAGAAATATATTTGAAAAATATTTTTAATATTAGTATTTTAAGAAGAATAAATAAAAAAAATTAAGAATATACAAGTAATTACACTAATTTTAAAAGACAAATCTATCTATACACTGAAATGGGAGGTACAATTTACACGTATTTATTTAATAAATAATTTTATTTATTTATTATATAATATGATAAATAAAAATTATATATTTTATTTCTAAATGTATAAATAGTATTGATGTTTAATATTTGAGGACACGGTTCCTCAGACGAAAAGCACTTTTCTTTTTCCTTGTCTCATGTTGGTGGATTTGCTATAAATTTTTAATGATCACACGAAATAGAAAAAATAAAAATAAAATAAAAAGGTACGAAAATTTTGACGATATCAACGCCCCATTTTTCGCGATAAGAAAATAACACATGAGAAACTAATTTGATCTTTTTATTATTATTCGAGATTTTCGAAAACATAATATATCGTGAGAATTTGGTTGGTGGGGCCTTTTTGTCCACGTACAATGATTCTACAATAATATTTTTATTTATTTATTTATTTTTGTAAGGAACAAAGGAACAAAAGGAACAATAATAATATAGTTTAATTAAATCAATTAGTGGTTCGGGCTGAGTGGTTGTTATCGTTATCGCTGTCACCGCTGTCCAAAAGTGGTATGGAGTTTGATCTATGTTTACACTTTGGATAAACGAGAGAGGGTTAAAAGGAAAATGCTAGATGTACATCTCAAATAGTACGTATATTTTATACACACTTTATTTTGAGATGGGATAAATTTTATTCATCATATCGATATGACTACTGGATGAATACTCATTCCAAGATGAAGTGGGTGTAGGATGTACACTCTATTTGGGGTGTACACCTAGCATTGCTCGGGTTAAAAATAAAGGGTATATATAAATATACACGGGTTAAAAATAAAGGGTATATATAAATATACACCCCTTTAGGAGTGTATATCTTACACCCCACCCTATCCTGGGGTGAGGTGAATTTCACTCGTCACTCGATGTGACGAGTGGAATAATACCCACCCCAAGATAGGGTGGGGTGTAGGATGTACACCCCTAAAGGAGTGTACACCTAGCATCGCCCTTTTTAGTTGATTTTATAATAGTATAAATTTCAATACAAATTATATGATAAAATATTTATAATCATATTTAGTCTTATACTTTTAAAATGATATAAGCCCTACACCTACTCTATATATATATATATATATATATATATATATATGTATAGTTTATTTACTATACTTGTGTAAGTACTAAGTAATTAGCACTTATAATAGCACAAATCTCAATACAAATTATATGATAAAAAATTTACAAATATATTTAGTTTTGTACATTTAAAAATATATAAGCTCTACTCCTCTCTCTCTCTCTCTCTCTCTCTCTCTCTCTCTCTATATATATATATATATAGTTTGGTTATTACACTTGTACAAGCACCAAACAATTAGTACTTGTAAGTTTTCTACCGTTAGATATATCTTTTTGACTAATTTCATCTCTTAAATCATTCTATTCAACCAACCATTCACTTAATCCAAGAGGCCTATTATTATCTTAACTACACATCTTTTCATTTAGAGACTAAAAATCTATAAACACAAAAAACTTGGTACTTTTAAAATGATAAAAACTCAATTTTATATACTTTCAAAAACACAAGCTCAAATATGCTTGTAATTTTTTCACCATTAAATTTATATTGAGATTCGCGATATTATACTTTCTCTTTCTCTCTCTTTTGTTAATTTTATAGTAGCACAAATCTCAATGCAAATCTTATAATATATAAAAAATTTACAAATATATATATTTGGGTTTATACTTTTAAAAGTATATAAGCTTTACTATATATATATATATATATATATATATATATATATATATATATATATATAAAGGTAAAATTTTAATAAATTATTTTTACTATTTATAATAAGATTGATATCTCTGATCTAAAAATTAAGAATTTTATCATTACTTTTTAGATAGTACTTTTATATTTGGCTATTCATTTTGGAACAACTTTAACTTCTAAATACTTTATATAGTGCAAATTAGTTTAAGATGAATCTATCAGCAATTTTAAATGTCTCATCATCAAAAATAAAATAAAAAAATAAAAAAATATATTTTTAAAATCATAATAATCTCTCTCTCTCTCCTTCTGTCTCTCCTTCTCTCTCTCTCTCTCTCTCTCTCTCTCTCTCTCTCTCTCTCTCTATATATATATATATATATATATAGAAAGAGTAGAGCTTATATGCTTTTAAAAGTACAAATTTATTCACGTTTGTGAATTTTTTATAATTGGATTTGTATTGTAATTTGTGCTTTTTATTTTTTTTCTCTCTTTAGTTGACTTTACAATAACACAAATTCCAATATAAATCAAATGGTAAAAAATTCACAAGCATAAATTAGTTTTTACTTTTAAAAGTATATAAGCTCTACTCTCTCTCTCTCTCTCTCTCTCTGATATATATATATATATATATATATATATATATAGTCCGGCTAGAATACTATCGATAGCACAAAACAATTGGTACTATTAAGTTTTCAGCTGTTGGTTGAAAAGATATGCGGTTAGAATTATAGTGGCCCCTTAAGATTTTTACTATTCAACCAACCACCTAGTAAACCCTAGGGGACCACTATAATCCCAACCGCATATTTTTTCATCTAACGGCTAAAAACTTGATAGCACCAATGGCTTGGTGCTATCGATAGTATTCTAGTCTAATTATATATATATATATATATATATATATATATATATATATATATATATATATATATATATATATATATATATATATATATATATATATATATAGTAGAGTCCAACTACTATATTTTTATGAGTAAAATCTCTCCGTACTCATAAATTTTCGGCCCTTGGATAAAGTAACGTGCGGTTAGGATGATAGTGATCCCGTAGGATTTATACTATTTCACTAATAACCTACTAAACCCTAGGGGGACTACTATCATCCTAACTGCACATCACTTCATCGAATGACGAAAAAGTTATGAGTACAAAGAGGTTTATACTCATAAAATTATAGTAACCTTACGCTATATATGAGTCCGACTACTATACGTAATTTTATGAGTAAAATATTTTCGTACTCATAAATTTTCGGCTCTTGGATGAAAAAATATACGGTCAGAATTATAGTGGTCTCCTAGGATTTATACTATTTTACCAACAACCTACTAAACCCTAGGGGTACTATTATCATTCTAACCGCACATCCCTTCATCCAATGGCGAAAAAGTTAGGAGTACAAAATGGTTTTACTCATAAGAATATTGTAGCCCTACGCTATATATGAGTCCGACTACTATACTTTTATGAGTAAAATCTCTTCGTACTCATAAGTTTTCGACTTTGGATGAAGGAATGTGCGGTTATACTATTTCACCAACAACCTACTAAACCTATATGTACTACTAGCATCCTAACCGCTAATTCCTTTATCACAGGACGAAAAAGTTATACAAAGTGGTTTATACTCATAAGAGTATAATATACATCGATATTTTATAGTCTATAATATATATTTTTTGCACTGCTAGTTTTTAGGACTATTAAATACTTAAATAATAATATATATATATATATATATATAATATATATATATATATATATATATATATATATATATATATATATATATATATATATATATATATATATATATTTAAAATTTATAACGTTTTATATATTTAATATGCAAGTATTATGAATGTCATAGAGTATGATGTATGGTGTATCAGGTGCATATAATTTTAAATTTTTTTTTCTCTAGTGATATTCACTAAAATTTTTTTTATTTCGACTATTACTATAATATTTGTTTAGCTATAACTACTTATTTTTTAAGTCAATAGCAATATAGAGATCTAAAGTGAACATTTTAAAAGTTGAGAGGCTCCCCACAGTCTACATATGGCTCCGTTACCGGCACCAAGCATTTAGTGAGTTTTTCACCGTTAGATCTATCTTTTTAATTATTTTTATCTCTTGGATCATACTATTTCTTCAACTACCCACTAAATCTTAAGGGTCCACTATTATCCTAACCGTACATCTTATTATTTAAAAATTAAAAATTTAATAACCTCGTACTATTAGTAGTATAGTAATCTAATTTTATTAAATTAGTGAACCACTTGAAAAGTCAAAAATGGAAAAAGGCTGACCCAAACACTTATTATTGATTTTATATAGTAAATATCAAAGACTGAAATTTAATTAATCCAAAATTTTAATTAAATATCTTGCACATTGCATATAAGTTAAGATATATATATATATATATATATATATATATATATGAGCAATGCTATATGTACACCCCGAAAGGGGTGTACATTCTACACCCCACCCATCCAATGGGTGGGGTGCCATTGGGATCACTTGATGTGACCCCTTCTCACACCCTCATCCATTGGATGGGTGAGGGTGTAGGATGTACACCCCGGGTGGGGTGTACATATAGTATTTTTCTCTATATATATATAGAGTAGTGCTACCTGTACATCCCAAATGGGGTGTACATCCTACATCCATCTCATCTTGGGATGGATATTTCTCCACTCGTCCCATCGATGGGACGAGTGGAATTCACCCCACCCCAGAATGGGGTGGGTGTAAGATGTACACCCTCAATCAGGGTGTACATCTAGCATTTTTCATATATATATATATATAATATATATTATATATATATATATATATATAGTATATATATATATATATATATATATATTCTTTCCAAATTGAGACTTACATTTAATAATAACTAGTTTAATACCCGCGCTTCGCTGCGGAAATTATAATAATATAATTAAATATTAAATATAATACTAATTAATCTAATTAAATATTAAATAAATATTAATTAAGTATTAGATATTAATATAAGATATCTATAGTAATTTTGAAGAGAAGACATAATGTTAGAAAATTTGAGAGTATGAAGAATACTTTATCCATTCTTTATATCATCACTGTCGTGAAAGAGATGCAGAAGAATCAAATAAACAAAATAAGTAAAAAAATCTATCGGAAAAGGGTAGGCGGTAGAGTCATTATTAGTATATATTTAATACTTAAATTGGCTCGAAAATCATGTTGCATAGTATAGTGTGGCTCAAGAGTTTTTTTTCCCTTTTGGTATCCATGCATTAAATATAAGCTAATGATTACTCTGCCGCTTGTTCTTTCCAATCCCTCACCCCCTCTCCCTCTCCTATCCTTCTCCATAAACTTTTTTTTAAATTATTATCCACTGTATTTTACAGTATATGATGAATAGTATTATATTTTAAGAAAAGAAAAAAAAACAAAATTTGGAGCCAGGCTATACTATGCGGTATGATCTCTGAATCAAAATTCATGCATATATTAAAATATACTAATGAGGACTCTGTCGCTTTCGGTAGATTTGTGGTTAGTACCATAGCCAATATTAACCGTTTCGAATATATCATTAGCATATATTCTAAATTTTTAGTTTGTCTAATTTTTAAATATTAAACATGAAATAATATATTAATATACAAAACATAAATATTATATTTAGCAAATTGTTTGTAGTATGCAATTCTCATCCGCTCTTTTTATCATATTGTTTCTTCTTCATCAAACCTACAATTAATAGAAAAAAAAATTAATATTATAAATATATTATAAGTATGTATATAATCATAAATAATCAAATAACAAAAATATTATAGAATATATAACTTACGTAAGGCGACGTTTTTTATGATGATGTACATCAGCTATATCATCAATGGAATGCCTCAGACTGGTCATAAAAATATTTACTAAAGTTAAAATCAGAAAAAATATATTATTGATACAAACTTAGTTACGATAATATTTTTATATAAAATGATGAAAAACCTACCTGGAAGAAATTTCAATATCTGGTGATGCTTCTGGAAATAAATCTGTACTGATTTCTTTCTTAGTAGTAGGCGACTGAAGATGCTCATCACATTTGATGAGCAAATTTTGTACCATAGGCGACTTACCTTTCACATCATAATTAATGGAAAAATTTTGAGCACTTTAAAAGATAGAGACGCTGATTTAAATCGCTGTATGTCAGGTATAATCTGGAAAATATACTCTTGTCCAATAAGAGCTTTAATTATAGGAGGAACCATAAATTGATCTGCACCAGGTGAGACGGCTAAAATTTGTGCCGGAATACGTATAAGATCTTGTGCTGTCTTCCCAAATATAGTGAATTTAGTAGAGCCAGTGTGATCTTCAACAAGAATATATTTTAATTTGTACCTTTTGGCAACAAATATATCAATAATATCAATTGTTAATTAATAATATAATAAAATATGTAACGTATAATAATAATAATGTATTTGTAGTAAAATTATAAGTAGGATAAAATAAACAGAGTTATTACCATGGTATAGGAGGTTGTACATTTTCGGACAGTTGGAGCATAAAAAAATATCACCATATATTTTGACAGATGATTTGCAATTCGCGCATGCCTTATACCACCATCCAAATAATGTGTCGAATTCAATTATTTTTGCTTGGCAAGTCATCTTTGTGTTCTATTATTTAAAATAAAAGAAATAAGTATTAAAATAAAAAACAATCTGTTACTATATATTCT
>CM054951.1:13122347-13149940 GCA_029168755.2 Tillandsia fasciculata
TCCTACTCACACTCGTCCTCAAATTTATTTATTCCACTCACACTCGTCCTCAAATTTAATAAATTTATTATACAAATAATAATAATAATAAGATGAGTTGCAAAATTACTAATTTTGGATAAGTGAAGAAGTATTCGGTTAGCTTGGTCGATTAATTGATTTTGGACGGGAGACTGATCGATACGCTGTCTGGTGGGTGCGATCTATCTTTGTAACCCCACTCCCGTGCCTGGGCTTGATCAGTACGCTGCCTGATGGGCACTCTCTGAAAATTGATTTTGGACGGGAGACTGATCGATACGCTGTCTGGTGGGTGCGATCTATCTTTGTAACCCCACTCCCGTGCCTGGGCTTGATCAGTACGCTGCCTGATGGGCACTCTCTGAAAAAAAAAAGAATAAAAAAAAAATACCGCAATCCATACCGGAGGAGATTAAACGAAAAAGAAATAAACACATTCGGAACAGAAAATAAAAAAACTTCACTGAAATTTAACTCGGTAAGCATATGTAACAACTCGGACGATCCGCAGCCGATCGGTAATGAGGTTGCTCTGAGATCGGCTTGGCAGTGAGGATGATGGAGCGTTGCGCAGGTTTGATCATGGTGATCAAACTGGGAATGGATCTAGATCTGAGAATTATGGGGAATTTGGGGAGTAGGGAGGAAGAGACAGAGAGATTGGAGGAAGGAGATAAGGAGGGAGAAAAGAATAGAGATTTGATTCAAACTTTGCATGCCTCGTTTGTAAAACATCTCACTATTTATACTATTCCTCTATCTGTACTAAACTGTAATTATGTCTTATTTGAGGTATTCATTAGAAAAAGATGTAATACGTAAATGGACACTCGCTAGGCCTAATCCTGTTGCTTTTGGGCTTCTGGGTCAGGCCGCGGCAAGGCGCGGCCTTGCTGCACTGTGGCTTCGCTTTGCTGGCCAAGGGGATCCGCCCGCTACCTTGCGCCCGATCCGTTGGAACTCTCCAGACTGTCGCTTCTCACCTACTCCGTACTACATATGTATAGAGTTGTCGAGAAGCAGCAGCAATTATGCGCCTTAACCCAACAAAAACAACACAAACAATCTATAACAATATTGATTTCCCAGTCCTTATTGTCCACGTGTTGCCTTCTGCTTCAATTCACTGGCGTGTCTCAAGACTATGGTTCCTTTTGCCGAAGCTACCACCGAATCATGTAAAAAAATTTCCCTTCCTTTTTTTTATTCCATTTATTTACTCCGAACCTAGCACCGAACCATATTAATTACTACGAACCTAGCACCGAACCATATGAAAATATTTATTTACTCCTAACCTATCACCGAACCGCTTCTCCGAACCTACTCTATTTCGCGCCTCTTCGAAATTATGCCCACCTGTCCATTCGCCTGCTTTTTCTCTTTCCTTGCGATCTCTCTTCCCCAAGGCTATCTCGAGTGCCGCTCCGCTTTCTTCCCCAGGGCTATCTCATTTCGCTCTCTTCGGTCTAATCGCCTGCATTTTCTCTCTCTACCCCCCCGGTCTTCTCCGGTCTTCGCCTTCTTTCTCTGGCCGATGGTTTCCCGTCGCATGGGTTCCCGCCGCTCTCTCTCTCGCGTGGGCTCTCTGTGATCCTCTGGTTGTTGGAACTATACCCACCCGTCCATTCGCCTGGTTTTTCTCTGTCCTTGCGATCTCTCTTTCCCAGGGCTATGTCCGGTGCTATGCAAAATTTTGAATATATATAATATCTGAGGTAATTTCATATATATATTTTCCCCTTTTTATATATAATATCTCTGCCCTTACTCTACCCTCCGGTGTTCTCCGGTCTTCGCGTTGGGCTCTCTGTGTCTCTCTGGTGGTTTAATGGCCCATGTTCCTAATCCGGGTGCTTAGGCGCTCTGATCTCTTCTTCTGAGGTATTGTCACTCTCTCTGAGGTTATTTCATATATATATATTTTTTGTTTTATATATAATATCTCTGCCCTAACTCTACCCTCTGGTGTTCTCCGGTCTTCGCGTTCTCTCTCTGGCTGATGGGTTACCGTCGCATCTCTTCCGGTGGTCGGAAGGCGCGCGTCTGGGCTCTCTGTGTCTCTCTGGTCCTTGGATGGCCCATGTTCCTAATCTCTCTCTCCCTCTCTCTCTCTCTCTCTCTCTCTCTCTCTCTCTCTCTTTCTCTGAGGTTATTTCATATATATATATTTAAGTGTAAATGCGCTGTTCGTGTAGTGCTCTCCAAGGTTTCCGGAAAAAAAAATTTTGTCCTCCAAGTTTACCGTGCATGGTTGCTGTGTTCAGTTCGGTGGTTGGTACAATTCGTACAGCATGTTCTCCAAGTTTACCGTGCATGGTTGCTGTGTTGAGTTCGGTGGTTGGAACAATTCGTACAGCATGTTCGGAGGATTGTCTGACAGAGCCTAGATTGAATATTACTACACAGCCTCTTAATTTTTTCCATGTCAGCTAGAGGTATATTTGGTCCCCTTTGTTATATTTTTGTTTTCCCTCCTATTTGTTCATATTTTAGGTTTGGTAACCCATACAGTTTGCGCCGCTTTCTCCAATGTTTTGCAAAAAAAAATTTCGTACACGAAGTTGCCTTCGATGGTTTGTGCGGCTTTCTACAATATTTTGGAAAAAAAAACCCCTTCCACGAAGTGGGCTTCAATGGTTGGTACAATGTGTTCGTTGAAATGTTTGAGAGAGGCTAAATCGATTATTACTACCTCTCTATTTTTTACATGTGAGCTAGAATGATATATGTCTCTTCTCTATTTTTTACATGTGAGCTAGAATGATATATGTCTCTTTTTCGCTGTCTCTCGGTTTACCTCATTGTGGGTTCTCTTCAGTTTTTACATGTGAGCTAGAGGTATATTTGGTCTTTTACATCTGGCCCAAAAGTTTTAACTGCCACTAATTTTCCTCATGTGGTATTCTATCGCCGTTCGGTTGGTTGGTTGAATGGTGTATATTTAAGTTTGGTAACCCATACAGTTTGCGCTGCTTTCTCCAATGTTTTGGAGAAAAAAAAAAACCGTACACGAAGTTGCCTTCGATGGTTTGTGCGGCTTTCTACAATATTTTGGAAAAAAAAAAACCCTTCCACCAAGTGGGCTTCCATGGTTGGTACAATGTGTTCCTAAAATATTTGGCAGAGGCTAAATCGATTATTCCTACCTCTCTATTTCTTACATGTGTCTTCAGATTTTACATGTGAGCTAGAGGTATATTTGGTTTTTTACATCTGGCCCAAAAGTTTTAACTGTCACTCATTTTCCTCATGTGGGATTCTATCGCTATTCCGTTGGTTGGTTGAATGGTGTATCCAAATTGAGGTCTGTATTTATTTTATTATTATTTACTTATTATTTTGGTGTATGGTTTGTTCACTCCGGTTTCCTGTGTATAAGGGCTGGGGCAGCGCATCGTGGAACTGTCATTGTGCTATGGGGGTTGGGACACCACATCCTGGACATGTCATCGTGTCCATTTTGCTTATTTGCATTGTTTTCGTCAATGCGGAGGTACACTCTACCGACTTTATGAATTTTCCTTCATTATGGTTCCGATCAACCTGAAGGTTCTTCTCTTTCTTGCTTTCCATTTTTTTGTTTGTTACATGTTGGACTTTTCCTGAACTGATCTCGATGCCTACAATTGTCGACCCGCATGCATTGTATGGTGAAAATTCTGCTCCATTATAAAATTGAGCAGTGCATTATAACTGCCGCTCATTTTCCTCATGTGGGATTCTATTGCCGTTCGGTTCGTTGGTTGAATGGTGTATCCAAATTGAGGTCTGTATTTTTTTTATTATTATTTACTTATTATTTTGGTGAATGGTTTGTTCACTCCGGTTTCCTGTGTATAAGGGCTGGGGCAACACATCGTGGAACTGTCATTGTGCTATGGGGGTTGGGGCACCACATCCTGGACATGTCATGGTGTCCATTTTGCTTATTTGCATTGTTTTCGTCGATGCAGAGGTACACTCTACCAACTTTATGAATTTTGCCTGATTATGGTTCCGATCAACCTGAAGGTTCTTCTCTTCCTTGCTTTGCATTTCTTTGTTTGTTACATGTTGGACTTTTGGTAAACTGACCTCGATGCCTACAGAGGCTTCTACTGTCTTTCGAACAAAGATTCCTCTCAAAAAAAAAATTGACAGGGTATATTTTAAAATTTGAACTGTCGATTTCCATTCTAATCTAAATTTTGAACCTACAATTTGACTTCTCATATTTTGAAATTGAGATTATCAATTTTGTAAATTATGTAACTGAATACCGGAATTTAATTTACCATTTGTAGTGAAACTTTTCTTAGGTAGAAGTTATACTCAAATAGAGTTTTGTACTTTACTAACAATATGATTGAACTCTACATATTTCAAAGTTTCAATCTCATTATAATTTTATAATTTTTACATATTATGTGTATAAATTCCAAGTGTTATTCCTTATTTAATAAACTTAATAAACTTAATCATTTCTGACCTGACATTTGAAGATTTTGAATAGATTTGAAAGTAATGATTATATATATATCATAATTATTGTCTTTGATTCTGATGTGATAAGTAGAAGATCACCTTTCACTTAATCATTTATCACATTATATATTTTATCACAAATTATATCGATGTTAATAATGAATGAAGTGACATCAGAAGATTTTGCTCCAGATTTCCTTCAGATTTAGATTTGATTCTGATGTGATGTTAGAATATTTGATGCGACATGTCTATTCCTTTTCTTCAGATTTGTACCCTATAAATATATCCATTTATTTGATAGTGTTATTAAATCTACTAAGATACTAATAATTTCACAAGTCATTATATCCTATCATGACATTAGTATATTTTCGGTTTCAATGTCATGATATATGTAAATATAAAACTTATATATATTTTTAACATTGTTTTGTTACTTTGGGATGATTTGAAATAATTAGTTCTCTTCACTTTAAGATTTGCTATCAATTCTTCTTATTCTTTGTCGGAATGATGTGATGGGCCAGATTTGCTATTATTTGTGATTAATTTACGATTAATGTGATGTGATCTGCCAGATTTGTTCTTTGAGCGTAATGAGATTTGCAAGATTTGGTTCCATTATTTTGATGTGATGTGCCGGATTTTGTTCTATTTAATTATTTGTGGGGAATACCATCAGATTTACTACTGTAATACAATGTAATATATTCCTAGATTCTTTGTATATTATTATCTAAATGTACTTATATAAGATTTGCAATTTTTTTACTTAAACCCTAAACCTTTATTTAAAATATTTGGGGGGAAATAAAAATTTGTATACATTTTATACTTGCTTTTTTTGGTACCGTATCTTTCTATATATCCTATTCACTAATTTCCAAATTACCTATAATAGTATTCCTTACATGTATACTATATATTTAATATATATATATGTTGGTAGAGAGGAAGTAGTCGTATATAACATTCTTCTAAGTTCAATATTTGGGAGTAATAAATATGGGGTTTAATTATTTAATACAAATTCGTACATACATACTATATATATAATCATATTATATATTTTGATAAAGGGGAAGGAGTCATGTGTATGATTTTTTTCAATATTTTGGGATTACTAAATATGTATTTAAATTATTTAATACAGATTTGTACATTCTAAAAATATATAAAGTTTTATATCCAGATATATTATGTATAAAGTTTTATATCTAGATATATTATGAGATTAGAATGATTTTGTACGAAATTTCCTACGATTTGGCTTCGCTTATTCCTACTCTAAGAACAGTTAATCCTTTTGAAATCCATGTTTATATAGATATAACTATTTTTTCCCTTCTTATATTATATGATCTAAATTTATTTATAAAATTTGCTTGCATTTAGTTATTTCATCGCATCATATCTTAATAAAATAATAAGAGATATAGTAATATTCTATACTCAATTCTATAATAAATTCACTTTCATTTATCTTAGAAATTCACATTTGAATTTGACATAATTTTTGAATTAAAACTGGATATTTGACATAATTAACTTTCATTTATCTTAGAAATCTTAGAAGAAAAACTTTCTATTTAGAAGAAAACAGTTCTCAGTATTTTTAGGAGTAGATGCATCAAATTGTTATTTCTTACAGAGATAATATACTAATATTCTATAGTAAATTTGATAGTAGTAAACTATAAAAAGTCTACCCATTTATTTCCTTTCACTTAATCAGTTATCACATCATATATTTTAATAAAAAAATTAAAAACTTAAAAATTAATAGGGTAAAAAATTAAAAACTTATTAAAAATTACTTTAATAACCGAACCATATATATATATATATAACTTTCCATCAACTAAAATTTTTATTAAATCTACTAAGATTCTAATAATAGAATATAAAAAATAAAAAAATCATAAGCACAACAAAAAAAGTAGTTTAATAACTGAACCATATCTATATAACTTTCCATTGACTAAAATTTCAAAAAATCCAGAAGTGCAAGATCTTTTTATTAAATCTACTAAGATTCTGATAATTTCACAAGTCATTATATATCTAAATATATATTTTTAACATTGTTTAAAAATATAAAACTATATATATTTTTAACATTGTTTTCTTACTTTCGGATGATTTGAAATAATTAGTTTTGTTTACTTTAAGATTTGCTATCATATTATTCTCATTTTTTGTCGGCAATGATGTGATGTGCCACATTTGCTATTATTTGTGATTAATAGCAAGATTAATGTAATGTGATATGCCAGATTTGTTCTGGTGATGAGATTTGCCAGATTTCGTTCCATTAATCTAATGTGGTGTGCCAGATTTTGTTTTATCTAATTATTTGTCACGAATACCATCAGATTTACTACTGTAATACAATGTAATATATTTCTAGATTCTTTGTATATTATTATCTAAATGTACTTATATAAGATTTGTAATTTTTTTACTTAAACCCTAAACCTTTATTTAAAATATTTGTGGGAAAAAAAAATTGTATATATTTTTTGATTGCTTTTTTTGATATCATATCTTTCTATATATCCTATTCACTAATTTCCAAATTACCTATAATAGTATTGCTTACATGTATACTATATATTTAATATATATATATGTTGGTAGAGAGGAAGTAGTCGTATACAACATTCTTCTAAGTTCAATATAAATATGGGATTTAATTATTTAATACAAATTCGTACATACATACTATATATTAATCATACTATATATTTTGGTAAAGAGGAAATAGTCATGTGTATGATTATTTTCAATTTTGGGGCTTAATAAATATAAATTTAAATTATTTAATACAAATTCCTACATTTTAAAAATGTGTAAAGTTTTATATCTAGATATATTATGTATAAAGTTTTATACCTAGATATATTATGAATTTAGAAAGATTTCGTACGAAATTTGCTACGATTTAGTTCCACTTATTCCTACTCTAAGTACACTCAATTTCATAGTATTAAAATATAAAAAATGCTAAATATTTACATTCATATTTTATAATTGTTTCCTCCATTTTCGACAATGAACTGAGAAGATTTTGAAAGTCATGTTTATATAGATATAACTATTTTTCCCTTTTTATATTATATTATCTAAATCTATTTATAAAATTTGCTTATACTTAGTTATTTCATCGCATCATATCTTAATAAAATAATAAGAGATATAGTAATATTCTATACTAAATTCTATATATTAAAATAATTTAAAAGAACTATCTATCTTAAAAATTCACTTTCATTTATCTTAGAAATTCACATTTATATTTGAGAATTATTTCCTGTAACTTCAACAATGATATTACATTTCATTCTGATGTGATATTAGAATATTTAATATATATTAGTAAAATAATAAGGTATATACTAATATTCAATAGTAAATTTGATAGTATTAAATTATAAAAATTCTATCCATTATTCTGAAATTATTCTGTTTGATTCTAATATGATATTAGAAGATTTTCTTATACTTAATCAGTTATCACATCATATATTTTAATTTTCAAAAAATATACTCATAAAATTTTGAAGAACTATCTATCTAAAAATTAACTTTCATTTATCTTAGTTTTTTGGGGAAAAAACCTTTTATTTAGAAGAAAACAGTTTTCAGAGTTTAAAATTTTGAAGAACTATCTATCTAAAAAATTAACTTTCATTTATCTTAGTTTTTTGGAAAAAAAACCTTTTATTTAGAAGAAAACAGTTTTCAGAGTTTTTTTACGTATTAAATAATATGCTATATTAACTAGAAGAGAACAATCTTCAATCACACAATAATAGTTTGGATTTTTTCTTTTTCTTTTTTTTTTCCCCTTCCATTTGAGCGCCATTTTACGAGTAGATGTATAAATTTGTTATTTCTTACAGAGATAATATACTAATATTCTATAGTAAATTTCATAGTACTAAATTATAAAAAGTCTATCCATTTATTTTCTTTCACTTAATCAGTTATCACATCATATCTTTAATTAAAAAAAAAAAGCAAAAATAAATAAGGGATATATTTTATAATTGTTTTCTCTAACTTCGAAAATGATGTGACAGTAGAAGATTTTCGGTAGATTTAAAAATAATAATTATATATATATCATAATTATTACCTTTCATTCTGCCTGTAATTTTAAAGTTTGATGCTAATATGATATTAGAAGATTTTCTTTCACTTAATCAGTTATCACATCATATATTTTAATCAACAAAAAAAAAAACAAATAAAATAGTAGGGATATATTTTATAATTGTTTTCTCAAAATGATGTTGACATTAAAAGATTTTGAATAGATTTTATGAGTATATCTTCTGATGTGATAATTAATTATTACCTTTGATTTGATGTCATATTAGAAGATTACCTTCTACTTAATCATTTATCACATTATATATTTTAATTAGTTATCACATCATATATTTTTATAAAAGAAACAAAGATATATTCATGAAATAATAGAGGATATATTTTATATCAATTTTTTCCTAACTTCAAGAATCTTCTGACATTACAAGATTTTCTATAGATTTTGGAATGATGGCTATATATATCATAATTAGTAAATTTGATACTGATATGACATTAGAAGATTCTCCTTCTACTTAATCATTTATCACCTGACATTTCAAGATTTATTAAGTGGAAAGTAATGATTATATATATATCATAATTATTATTTTCGATTCTGATTTGATAGTAGAAGATTACCTTCCACTTAATCATTTATCACATTATATATTTTATTACACATTATATCCATCTTAATAATGCACATTTATTTTTAATAATTTTTTACTCTAATTTCGAGAATAAAGTAATATTAGAAGATTTTGTCCAGATTTTCTTTAGATCTCCATTTGATTCTGATGTGATTATTACTCTAATTTCGAGAATAAAGTGACGGGATAGAAGATTTTGTCCAGATTTCCTTTAGATCTCGATTTGATTCTGATGTGATATTAGAATATTTGACGTGACATATGTATCTCTTTTCTTCATATCCTTCTCCTATAAATATATACATTTATTTGATAGTGTCCTTAAGTATTAACACTCTATTTTCAAGCCATAAAAGGTAATATATTGTCTCTGATTTAAAGTGAGCTGATAGAGAATCTCACTACTTTCTTATTCCATTCCTAGAATCAACATCATTTACTGCCTATTAACTGCTGTACTATTCCCTAGGTGTACTTTTGCTTTTCGTACTATTTGCTAGGAATACTGTGCTCGGTCCTTATAAGGTACGCCTGTTTTCTTGTATGGTTTATATTTCATTAGCTTCGACTTCCTTTGCTATTTCGGTTTTCCCTCTCTGGATTCTTTGTTATTACTTTGCCTGTAGTTTTGGTCCCCTTTGCTTTCCGATTACTGTTGTTTTCTCCTTCTCGATTTTGCGCAGTTTCTCATTGTATTTTTTAACTCCCTCTGTTCTGTTTCCCTTTCATTTTGCGACAGTTTTGCACATTTATATTCGGATTTTCTCTTATCTATTAGGCTGTGATGCTAAGAAGAAACGGTCTTGGGTTTAGTTTCTATTCCGTAGGCAACCAACCTCCGCTTAATTCATGCCGGTGGTGTGGACGGCCTGCGAATGGCAGCTACCTACAACCATTATCCCCCTTGGGTTGGTACCTTTCTCCTAGCACATTGGCCGCTATGATGTTAGGAAGGAGCGGTCTTGGGTTCAACTCTTCTTTCATTGGCAACCAACCTCCGCTTATTTCTTTGTGGTGGTTTGGATGGCCATTGATTGATGCGTACCTGCTTCCGTTACTTCCTTCCGCTTTCTTACTTCTCATGGTTCTTTGGTTTACTAGCAACACGTCGTTCCCCGCTATTGATACACATTACTTTTTTCTTTGATATTATTCGGTTTCCTGTTTTTATTTGTGCAGAACAGTTTACTCCTTGTGTATTTTGTCTTGCGATTGTTATCTTCGTACGTCTTCCTTATTTTGCCTTGCGCTAAGCATTATTCTTCCTAAAGTTTTTGCTTACTCTTTCTTCTCTTTTGTGCCCACTTCCCCCACGGCCTCTTACAGTTGGGGTCATGACGAATATAGTAGTTTCATTCGCACGCCTGCTCCGCGATATATGCGAGCAGGTTCACATCGACGTCCCCCCGTGTATTGTCTCCGCCAACCCGGATGGTCAATACACTGCATACATAGATGTCCAGCTACCGAGAAATGAGTCTATTGTCGAACTCATACGCTGTACAAGTGGTCCGGCCCCAACTTCCTCCCTTGCTGAGGAGGAAGCTTCACGTAATGCAGTCAAACGTTTGGCGCAAGAGCTGAACCTACACATTAGAGATGCGAACTACGATGACGCTCTCTTTTACAAAAACATGAATGACCAACTTGCTGCGAGTCTCTCCAACCTCGCAAACTTGTATAACAAGTTGGTTTGGGATTATAATTTCCTTAAAGATTGTTACGTCGCGGCTGCTATCGAGAAGGACGGGTTTGTTGCTGACCGTCTGAAAATCCAACATGCTATTGAAGAATGCAACAATGTCCTCAATGCTCAGCCCCCCCTCCCAACACAATCCTCTTTGCCCACTGCCGAAACCTCCTTACCTGCTTAGTGTCCTCCCAGTGTGTACATAATTCCCTGTGGTTTTGTAATATTCACACACTTATGCTCCTTTTTGTAGCGGCCTGCTCCGTGCCCCAGTGCTGTCCTCTCTAACGGCATTGACAAACAGTCCCCCCTTAGTATGCTTGCCCGACAGCATTGTGTATGCTTCATGAGAACATGCAAACTTGATGGGTTTATTACGGTTAAGGATATGTTCTGGACGGCCTAATTGTTAGCCGACCAACGGTAGTTTTGGTCGGTCTGATTGTTAGGCAACTAACTTATCCTTATTTTGGTTGTGGTTGTTCATAGCTTTCCCTATTATTGTATGTTACTGTAATACGTTCTGATGCTTTTGGTGATGCTTTAGAGTTAACATTGCTTGCTTATGCTTTCTGATTAGATAGAGAAATTTGATTCCATTCTTTTTACTGAACATGCTTGCGTATTAGAAAACAAAAACTTTTTACTGTATGCTTGCGTATTAGAAAACAAAATCTTTTTACTGTATATTTTGCATTGTAAATTTAAGAGTATATGTACATATCAGGCCCTGACATTTTTATTCGCTATAGGCCAACTGTTATATTTTTGAAACAAATGTATTCCCTGTTATGGGTTAGTTATGCATTATTGAATTCGAAGTAGCTGCTAACAAATTACATGCCCTGTTACTTAATTCTAACTATCTCTCTAGCTGGTTTCGTCTGCCATCGGTTTTGTGCGCCATATGTCTACACCTGTGTGTAGCTAGCTCCTCCCCTTTTCTGCTGTGGTTTCGTTTGCTGGATTACTTTCCCTGGTGAGGTTCGTTCCTTGCTGCTCCTTTGTTGTCTAATTGCGGTCTCCTCTCTTTGAAGTCTTCTCCCTTCTTTAATTAATAAATTTTAATTGCAGTTGCCTGATATTAAATGAGAAATTATGTTTATAATATTTGCATATAAAAGATAAAATATACCTTTAATATTCAATTTGCTACTTCAGCCTAGACAATTTTCTTACAGGACAAGTAAAAACAAATTATTTTACCCTCCTCATTAATGCTATAATCTTTAAAAAATATTTTTAAATTTTATAAGGAGAATTTATGAAGTTGTTGTCTTTGGATTAAACTAACCTTATGAGTCATTTGATCTATCATGTACAAATCTAGGCATTTATATTTAAAATCCATCTGCATATTGGATCTATTTTGGGATTGAATTGGTTATTGATCATTATCGCACCAAGACAACAAATAATTTCAAAAATGTTTTAAAAATGAAGCCTCAAATTGTACTTTGAATTATAAAGTTGGAATACAATAGTACATTTAAGAAAAGAAGGTTCAAATTTCATTTCCATTCAAAATTTAAGAACCTTCTCTATTTTCCATGAATTAATAGTAAATAATTTTTCAAAGCTTCCGTTTAGCTTAAAACCATCTTTAAATTCATGCACGCTGCGAATCAACTCTAACCTAAATTACATCTCTTTCTGTATAGTTCAACCTCTTTCGAATTGTCTTTTTTGATTAATTTTTGCTTGCAAGTTGTACTAAAATTGTGTTTTGTAGTTTACTTCGTTGTCAATATGGACCAACACCAATGTGTCTGAGTATGTATGTATGTTCCTCATAATTAAGTGGTTATGGTTTTAGGATTAACTAATAGGAAAGCATCTCCTATTATGAGCTACCTATTCTAACGTGTCTGACTTTTCTTAGGACAGAGAGATGTATTTCCTATTATGGATGTGCTTCACATTATTGTATTTAAGCTAACTACTAACAAATTTTACTTCCTGTTACTTAAGTCTAACTATGTGCCTAGCTGGATCTCCGTGCCAATGGTTTCCTGTGCCATGTGCCTTTACCTGCACGTGTCTATCTTCTCACCTTCTCTGCTGTGGGTTTCGTGTGCTGGATGACTTCCCCTGCTGAGGCTACCGATGGGATAATGCTGGATGGCTAATAATTGGGGAATGATAACCTGACATAACAGTTGAGGAAATCTTCTTATCTGAGCCCCCCTTCCCTCTTTTTTTTTACCTAACATTGTGTTTTACATGGTTAAATAACCTTTTCGATTTTGTATTTTTCTTATTTCGATTTCTACGATTTTTTTTTTTTCTTTCTTTCCTTCCTCCTTCTCAATGTTTACATATATTTTCGGAATTTTATATTCGCCACGCTTTTCGGTTTTGCCCCCCCCCCCCCCCCCCCCCCCCTCTTTTAAAAAAAAAAAAAAAATATGGTGTTTCCCAACATTTCTACCGGACATTTCTACTGAAGAAAACGAAAAAAAACTTCGTTTCTAACTTTTTATCCCTCTCTATTTTTTTTACACGACTTTTGGCTCACGCGATTCGAAAGTTTTCCAACTTTTTTACTTGATCGTTTGCGGTTTCGGTTCTTTATAACTACTTGAAATTGTTTTTAATTTCATTTGTTGAATCTTCTTATTATACTTGATTGTTTTTTTATTTTATCTTCTTTTTATACCTGTCTTTACTCCCCCCCCCCCCCCCCCCCCCCCTTCTTCCCTACCCCCCCCCCCGGGCAGTGATGATAAAAAAAGAAGATAAAATAAACTTCCCTTATAGCCCAGCAACAGGCACTGTGGTTGAAAAGAGAGGTTGTATTTTTTGAAATCCGATTAAGCATATAAGGTGGCTCAAAAAAAGGCAAGTTTGCATTCTTTGAAAACCAAATCCCCTCGAATGCCAGTGCCTAATCCAAGGGATTTTTGTTGCCAACTCTGGTACCGTGAATACTTTCCAGTCCTGGTACGGTGAATGCTTTACATTAATGGTTTAAATTATGGCTTAAATTACAGTGAGTACTTTTACTTCCCAACTCAGGAAGGAGGTCCTTCACTTCCTGAGTTGTACATCATTCCTGGAATACTCTGGCTTAAATTACAGTGAGTAGTTTTACTTTCCAACTCAGGAAGGAGGTGCTTCACTTTCTGTGTTGTACATCATTCCTGGAATACTCTGACTTAAATTACAGTGAGTACTTTTACTTTCCAACTCAGGAAGGAGGTGCTTCACTTCCTGAGTTGTATATCATTCCTGGAATACTCAAATCTTCGTGATGATGTTGAAGTCTGGTTTCCTATTTTTGGTGTCTCTCTACTGATCATGATGTTGAAGTCTGGTATCCATTTCATTGCTATCTGGAGGGGATTGTTTCATAGTATCTTGAGGTTTTGGAAAAAAAAAAAGGAAAAAAAAAAAAAAAAAAAAAAAAGGGTCCAGGCGGCATTTTTTTATGCCCAGTATTTGCTTAAATGTTTTGTTCTATTCATTTTTATATCGTAATATAGAAGTTGTATGCCGTCAATGTTCTATGTTTGTTACACTTGAGATACTATCCTACGCTTAACACTGCTTAAATGTTTTGTCCTATTAGTTTTTATAATTTTGTTTTGTACTGTTCACTTTTATACATTTACCATTGGTTGTAATCTAAACTAGGAATATGCATTTATCATTAAAACTGGGAATCCCGCCAACTTTTGCTTTGCCCAGGAATTACAAGATTACCGGAGTTATATCATTCCCTTTATGCTCTTTTATACTTTTGGATTTATATACATGATCACTTTGACATAAATTTTACCCTCCCTACCTACATATATCCCTCTATCTCTCTTTGCCTCTACCTGTGCATGTTCCACTGTGTACATATGTATATATGTATGTACGCGTATCAATATATATATAAATATATATATATATATATATATATATATATATATATATATATATATATATATATATATATATATATATATATATATATATATATATATATATATATATATATATATATATGTATATGTATATGTATATGTATATGCATATGTATATGTATATTTTGTCCTTAAGTTTTAAAGTTTGACTTTGAAATTTTAGTCCTATCTTTGAAATCAAACATTTCATTACAAAACAAAAAACCAAAAAAAAACTTGCAAAATAATTTGTTACAAAAATAATTTGTTGCAAAATGTATGTGTTTAATTTTATTTGCTAAATATAATAGTAGTATTCCCTCCCAATTTTGTACCGGCTTTTACTTAGTTTAATATTATATATTATATGTTACATTTAGGTGTTAAATTTATATGTTAAATCTAAATTTAGATGATCCATTTCAAATGTTAAATTTAATTTTAAAAATATATATTATATACTATTTGCTGGTTTAGCAATAGTAATCTATACATTATCCATTTCAAATTTTCATGCCCAGTCTGCATAGATTAATAGCTTGAAATAGCAAGTATAGATTCATGCTTGGACATTATCCATTTCAAATTTTCTTTTGCTGGTTTATTATGAACGTAAGTACTTGGTAAAATTATAATATTTATAGATTAATAGCTTTCACTTAGTTTAATATTATATATTATATGTTACATTTAGATGTTAAATTTATATGTTAAATCTAAATTTAGATGATCCATTTCAAATGTTAAATTTAATTTCAAAAATATATATTATATACTATTTGCTAATTTATTACTTTAGAAAAAAAACAATATTTCATCTACTAGAAAGAACACAGAAATCTTACTAAAATGAACGTTAAGTACTTGGTAAAATTATAATATTTATAGATTACTACCTCGGAATGATATTTACTCTTTACAATTTCATCCATCTTAAATATAATTTGTAAAAATTATATAGTTTCATATTGTTAGTAGTCAATTACTCTTTGTTAGTAGTCAATTACTCTTTGTTACAGTAGGTCCTACTATTGCTATTTTTAAATAGGCTATTTATTTTCTAAATAGTTAAAATAGTTTATTCCATATTTAGCGGCCTCTACCCTCATTTTGAAACTGTGATTAGCTAGCAGAGAGAGAAAAAAAGAAACCTCTATGATTAGGTCGTCAAAAAAAATAGAAATTAGGGTAGTAGACCAACGCAAGTTGTGAGAAACCATTTATATATATATATTTCTTGATTGTTCATTGTCTTATACATATATTTATTAAATAAAAGTACTTAATGAAATAAGGGATTTTTTTTCTTTTATTTTTATAGATTCATAGAGAAATATATGTATAGCCTATCAATGAATATACTCCTTTTCAGACATGCCAATATATGAATAACTAATAGTGAAGGTTGATCATAACAAATAAATAGACTTCTGAATTTGTAGTAATATCACTAACCCAAAATTTAACAAATAAAATTAAATATATAATTGAATCCTTGATATTAATTTATAATAATATGCATGAGCTAAAATTTAACAAATAAACAAAAATATATAATTAAATCTGTACTGTTAAATTTTGAAAAAAAACAACAGGTGTGCAAATAATTGAATCCTTGATATGAATTTATAATAATATGCATGAGCTAATATTTAACAAATAAACAAAAATATATAATTAAATATGTATTAAATTTTGAAAAAACAACAGGGTTGCAAATTTCCCTACTATTATTATTAATATATTATTATTATTATTATTATTATTATTATTATTGTTATATTATGTTATATTGAGAGAAAAATTGTTATATTATTATATCACTTTTAAATCTAATAAGTACAGAAAAATGGATATAATATTTTGTTAGAGTTAAATACGACATATATTTAGTAGGGAAGATACACATAATTTTTGTTTAAGGTTAAATCTTTTAGGTGCATATTTTCTTAACTATTTATTATAGAACATCTTGCCATTTAGTAGGAAAGGTAGGCACAATTTTGTGTTAAGGTTAAATCTTTTCGGTCAATATTTTCTTAACTATTTATTAGAGAACATCTTGCCTAAAAAAGTAGGAACGAATAGAGAGTATTAAAAACAAAGGAAGAAAATAAAAGAGAACAAGCAACTACAAATTTCTTTTCCTTCATTGATGCAGTACTTTTTATTCTCTGTATTTATTTTAGATTAGAATGTTAAAAAATATTATCATTTTATGCGGAGGCGGTATGTGGACTCCTATAATCCAATATCCATATTGAGGTTGATTTACGAAAAAATAATGACAACCGCGAAATTGATCAACAGTAGGATGTCATCATCTTTTCATAAATTACGTCGAAGGTAGATGTTGGATTATAGGAGTCCTCATCTCGCCTTCCCATGAAATGGTAATACTTTTTTTCATTCTGCTCTAAAGTAAATACAAAAAATAAACAATACTGTTTTAATGAGGCAAAAAAAATTTTTCCAGGCTCTTACATTCTGTGGGGGCTTAATTCATACAATATTATCTGAAGAGACTTACATTTGTCGAAGTTCGTATACATATATATTTCTTTCTTGGACCGGCCTAATAAATGCAAAGATTATTATTATTTTCTTTGTTTTATTCAGGTTCATTCATAAAGATTTATGTGTGTTAGACTATTGATGAATATAGCCTTCTTCATAATAGGTTAGATTAAGTACAGAGAATTATTTGTACGGAATTTTTAATAAAATGTTATTTTTTTTCCCGCTATTTTTCCATTCCTGCTTGATTCAATATAATGCTTATATCATATTATGGATTATTCCCAATATGAGCCTACTTATATTATCTAAATAGTTATAGAATTAAGTACTAATTACTTAGATATACTTATAAATGATAGGTGAATTCTCTTTTATTTTGTACTAACAATTATGATTAGGTATGCTTACAAAAATAAGGAAAAAAAAAATATGGGCCCGATAAAGATAGGATCGCTCTCATTCATAAGCTTTTGCTATTCATAGCGTATTGTTAGAGTATTGTCATAGGACATTACTATTTGTTGATAGTCTAATATATATAAGATTGATATAATAAATTCATCAGTACAAAGATACTCATTGTTTTGCTGAATTATATGTTCGGAAAGGATTTATAGTTTCGCCAAGGATTTATAATTTTGCCCGACCTTTATGTTTAGATACTACCATGATCACCTTATAAAAGTAAAGAAAAAAAAAAAAAATAAAAAAAAATATTAAGGGGGCCGAGAAAGATAGCCTTCCTCTCATTGGTATTGTCATAGGTCATTTCTATTTCTTGATAGTATAATACATAAGATATTCTAAGTCCGCAAACATTCATAGCTATGGTATGACCAATAAGTGGGCAAATTATAAATATATTACTGTGTCTTTCGAAGACGATATGTTACTTAATTATGTGATATGAACACATTATATTTCCATGGATACTGAATAAAGTTGGTAACTTTTGTAGATATGGTGGGGTTCACAACTCAAAAAAAGACCTACCTATCAAATAACCATGTGGTTGCACAAATTATACCTACATTACTTTAGCATTTCATGACAATTATATCCCCAATTGATGCATTAATGGAAATGCGTATTTTTGATAGTCTTATGCATAAGATGTTGTCAGAAAAGACTTATATTTGTTGAGGGTCTTATACATATTGTTGTTTATTAAATTTTTCTTATATATGTTTATATATTAAGGTATTACTAAGTAGTTTTTTACAATTATTCTTTTTTAAAAGAAAACATTTACATATATGCTCATAACAATATAGTAATAATTTCGAGGTGATGTAAAATGAATGAAATGCATAAATATTGAAGATGGGCTAAGCTATAAAAAATATAGCTTTATTTTTTCCCTGGTTGTAAGATTGCTGACACCACATGAACTCCTTTGTTAATTAGCAATAGATAAAAATAAGAATATTTGAGATTTTCCTCCTACATTTTTTTTTTTGTCCCCTCCCTTTTTTGTTTATACGAATCCTCCAACTATTATTAGGCAACCAGCTCATGAGAAGCTATGGATGGCCTAATAAAGACTCATTGAGATTCTTTCGTAGTTTTTTTCCCATATATTTTCCATACTTCTTTCTATTTTCAACTGTAAAAATATACATTAATTTCCCATAATTTTTGTAATTTACATTCAACTTTTTCATAACGTCATTTTATAGTTTCCTTATTTTCGTCACTTCTAATTAAATATATAAACAAATATTCATATGTTCTTCATAACTACCAATACAATGCTAACTATTGCAGTGTATCTTTGTCCTTCTGTTTTTCCCCTAGCAGTTGGAAATAGCTACTTCCCTACAAATTGTTCCGCTTTGCAAATAGACCATCCTACGTGAAAACCTTCTCTGGTTACTAAGGTATAGTTCTTTCTATTTTCATCAGTAAAAATATACAGAAATTCCTCATAATTCTTTTTTATTTGCATCCAACTTTTTCATAAAGTCATTTGATACTTTTCTTATTTTGGTCACTTCTAATTAAATATATAAACAAATATTCATATGTTCTTCATAACTACCAATACAATTCTAACTATTGCAGTGTATCTTTGTCCTTCTGTTTTTCCTCTGGCAGTTGGTATTATGTACTTCCACTTTGCAATTAGCCCATCTCAAAACCTTATTTGGTTACTACGGTATTACTGAGATCTTCCTTTGACCATCTTACGTGCAAATCTTTCGCCTACATTTCTTTTTCCCTCTTTTGTTTTTAGAAATTCTCTAATAAAGACTCATTAAGATTCTTTTGCACTTTCTTTTCTATATATTTTTCATAAATCTTTCTATTTGCATCGGCTACTGTTATTTTGTACATATGTCCCGCATTTAACTTTTTCTTCCCGTTATTTTACACTTTTCTTATTTTGCTTGCTTCTAATTCAATATCTAAACAAATATTCATATGTCGTTTATAATTACCAATATAATTCTAACTATTGGAGTATCTTTGTCCTTTTATTTGCCTCTAACAGTTGGTATTACCTACTTCCCTGCAAATTGTTCCACTTTGCAATTACCTACGTTGAAATCTTCTCTGGTTACTAAGGTATTACTGAGTATCTTACTGCGAATTTTACAAAATAAATCATGCATACAAATATTTCTTTTATAATTATTCTCTCCAAACTATTCAATTTTGTTCTTTTTTTCTCTTTCTTTTTAAATACCTATACTTTTTAACCAATACTCATACATATGTATATATATTTTCGGTATTAATTTAATAATAGTAACAGTTTTTATTTTTAAATTTGCCTAATTTTAAAAATAGATTTTTTCTCATTTCAGGAAAAAATGGATATATCATCTATATGTAGAGAGAACCGAAAAAAAAGGAAAAGAATCCTTACTGAACGCAAGAATAGATCTAAGATATATCGTACTGAAATTATTACAAATAATGAGATTATTCTTGAGAGTGTTTCTCATCGTAGCCTGCAAGGTGATCACATATTATCAATATGTAGAGAAAACCGTAGGAAAAGAAAGAAAATTCTAACCCAATCGAAGAACAGGTCTAAGAAATATTCCACAGAAACTGCAAATGAAGAAATTATTATTCCTGCTGATGATTGTAATTTAAGTTTGCCGCAAATAAGAAAAGATGTACCTTCCTATCTAGGTTTACCAAAGTATGAATGTCAATCATGTGGAGCTTTGCTGTGGTATAACGAAAGAATTTACAAGCATAAAAATCAAAGTATACCACGATTTTCTTTATGTTGCCAAGAGGGAAGGATCTGTTTACCATTACTGCGAGACACACCTCCTCCACTTGATGTTCTATTGAATTGCCAAGGTTCTAGACAAGCGGGAAAATTTCGAGAAAATATACGAATTTATAATTCAATGTTTGCTTTTACATCTATAGGTGCGAAAGTAGATATTGATATTAATAAGAAACCAGGGCCGTATATATTTAGGATCAGTGGTCAAAATTATCATGTGATGGGTTCTCTACTCCCTACTGATGGAGCGCAACCTAAATTTGCTCAATTATATATCTATGACACTGAAAATGAACTTGCCAATAGAATGAGTGTCTTTGGTTCAAGTGGCGATCCTGGAAATATTGATAAGGATATTGTTTCAGATCTGATGAAAATGTTTGATGTCGAAAATGTCATTGTTAAAGCTTTTCGAATGGCTAGAGATCGTTTCAGAGAAATAGATTACTTACCAATTAGATTACGCTTAATTGGTACACGAAATATGGGCACAACACAATATAATCCTCCATCTTGTGCTGAAATTGCTGGTTTGATTATTGGCGACCTGGGTTGTGCGTATCAACATCGAGATATTATTGTCGAACATAAGACAAATGGCCTCAAACGTATTAGTGATTTACATCCCTCTTTCATGGCTATGCAATATCCTATGCTCTTTCCATATGGTGAAGATGGGTTTAGATTGGGTATTGAATGTAATCAAGAGTCACGTAGAAAAACAAACTCCAGACGATATATTACAATGCGTGAGTTTTATGCTTATAGGATTCAAAATAGGAAACATGAAGGAAAAACCCTCATACGTGGTGGGAGACTTTTCCAGCAGTATATAGTAGATGCATTCTCATGTGTTGAAGAAGAAAGACTCAGTTATATCAGAAGAAATCAATCGAATTTACGATCCGAAATATATAAAGGTATAAAGGATGCTGTTGTTCAGGGTGATACTGATGGTAATGCTATTGGAAAAAGAATTATATTGCCCTCAAGTTTTACTGCTGGTCCACGTTACATGATCCAAAATTACCACGATGCTATTGCTATATGTAGACATTGTGGACCTCCTGACTTATTTATTACATTTACATGCAATTCACAGTGGCAGGAAATACAAGATGCCTTACATTTTATTCCAGGCCAGCGGCCTGAGGATAGGCCTGATATTGTTAGTAGAGTGTTCAAGCTGAAATTAGAATCATTTATGACTGATATCAAAAAACATTTTTTCGGCCCATCAATAGCTGGTATGTAATTGCTTCTAAAATTGACCATATTTATATTGTAGAAAATAAATAGTTTATTTATTCTCATTGTTTATTATTTTGGTTAATTATTTTTTTGCAGAAATATACACAGTTGAATTTCAAAAAAGAGGACTTCCACATGTCCACATTTTAGTATGGCTACATGCTAATCATAAATACTTAACGAATGTTGAAATTGATTCAATCATTTCAGCTGAGATACCTGATAAAATTACTGACCCCGATGGTTATGCAACTGTGGAAAAATTTATGATCCATGGTCCATGTGGACTTGCAAAATTAGGAGCACCCTGTATGGTAAAAGGTTATTGTTCAAAACATTTTCCGAAGGAATACAACAATGAGACGATAGTAAGTGATGATGGATTTCCAATATATAGGCGAAGAAATAATCAAAGATATGTTATTAAAAATGGAATTAAACTTGACAATAGATTTGTTGTTCCTTATAACTTACAATTACTTCTTACATATCGGGCGCATATCAATGTTGAGTGGTGTAATAAATCACGGCTAATAAAATATTTATTCAAGTATATTAACAAGGGTCCTGATCGATCCGCAGTTGTTTTAGAAAATAATGTCCAACCAGATATTGTTTCTTCGACACATCGTTATAAAGAAATTGATGAAATCAAACAATATCTTGATTGTCGATATTTATCAGCATATGAGGCTATTTGGAGGTTATTCGATTTTGATATTCATTTTAGACAGCCATCTGTTGAAAGATTGAGTGTTCATCTTCCAATGATGAATAATGTTATATATCGTGATGATGCAAACTTAGAAAATTTGCTGGGTCGTCCTGATATTAGTAAAACAATGTTCACAACATGGATGGAAACAAATTTGGCTAATGATAGTGCTCGCGAACTCACATATGTAGAATTCCCGACTAAATGGGTATGGCATTCGGGAGATAAGTTTTGGTCAAGTCGAAAACAAGGCAGGCGTATAGGCAGAGTAGTTTATGTTCATCCAAGTGCAGGAGAACTTTATTTTTTACGAATGCTTTTGAATGTAGTCAGAGGTCCTACAAATTATCAAGAAATTAGAACTGTGAACGGTATTGTTTATGAAACTTTTCGATCTGCATGTGATGCTCTTGGGCTACTTGGTAGTGATAGAGAATGGCAAGAAGCACTGAGGGAGGCGTCACTTTGGTCTTCTTCAAGTCAACTGAGAGAACTATTTGTCACTTTGGTCATGTTTTGTGAAGTTTCAAATCCAGTTAAATTATGGGAAGAATTTTGGGAATTATTAGCTGATGATATATTATACAGACTGAGAAATGTTCTTGGTATTCAAAATCTTAGACTGCCCCAAATTGAGCTTCAAAATCATGTCTTATTTGAACTTGACATTTTGTTCAATAAGAATGGAAGTTCCCTTGATCACTTCAATCTACCTGTGCCTAATAGGTCTATTCTTGATCAGACTAATAATAGACTACTCATAGAAGAGACAGATTATAATGTAGATAACTTGAAAGATGAACATACACAATTATTTGGTGGATTAAATGATGAACAAAGGAAAATATATAACGCTGTTATACTTTCTGTATATGAAAATATTGGGGATTTAATATTTGTTTATGGACATGGTGGAACGGGAAAGACTTACCTTTGGAAAACTATTATTTCAAAACTACGATCAGAAGGAAAAGTGGTCTTAGCAGTGGCCTCTTCAGGAATAGCATCACTTTTGTTACCCGGTGGACGTACAGCACACTCAAGGTTTAAGATACCTATAAAAATTGATGAGAGTTCAATTTGTGAAATTAAAAAGGGAACACAGCTTGCAAAATTGATAGCCTATGCTAGCTTAATTATTTGGGATGAAGCACCTATGAATCACAGAAATTGTTTCGAGGCTTTAGATAAATCATTGCAAGATATTTTAAAAACAGATGGTACATGTACTAGCAAAAAAATTTTTGGAGGGAAGACTATTCTTTTAGGCGGGGATTTTAGACAAATACTACCAGTTGTTGTAGGAGGTACTCGACATGATATTATTAATGCATCTCTTACAAAGTCTCCACTTTGGAGTAAAGTTCGGCTTTTTCGATTAGAAACAAATATGAGATTATTGCAAGGTTCTCTGGGGAGCGAAGCAGCTACTTTGTCTTTAGCTGAATTTAGTAAGTGGGTGTTGGATATCGGTGATGGCAAGATACATGCTATTATATTAGATGGAGAAGAGGAACCGACTTGGATACAAATTCCTGATGACCTTCTTATAAAAGATACTGATAATGGAATTGAAAGCATTGTTCAGGAAGTATACGATAATATTCAAGAAAGTTATAATCATCCAAACTATCTAAGGGATAGAGCAATTGTTACACCAGTAAATGAAATAGTTGATGAGATTAATACATATGTACTTTCTTTAGTACCAGGTGAAGAACGAACATACTTGAGTTCAGATTCAGCATCTAATTCGTCTACAAATCCTGAAGATGATGATATACTTTATCCAGTTGATTTCTTGAATTCTTTGAAATTTAACGGAGTTCCCCACCATGAATTAAAGTTAAAAGTAGGGACTCCTATAATGTTACTCCGGAACATTAATCAAAGTTCTGGCCTTTGCAATGGTACAAGGTTGTTGATCACGCAACTTTCATCTAAAATTATTGAAGCACAAATTTTTACTGGTAATCATATTGGCGAAATAGTTTATATCCCTCGCATTATCATTAATGTGACTGATTCAAAATGGCCATTTATTTTGAAAAGACGACAGTTTCCAATACGATTGAGTTATGCAATGACAATTAATAAAAGTCAAGGTCAAACATTACAGAGAGTTGGAATTTATTTATCTCAGCCTGTTTTTTCTCACGGTCAGCTTTACGTGGCTATTTCAAGAGTTACTTCTAGAGAAGGACTGCGAATTTTATAAAAAATAAGGACCAAGTTCCTCGAGGATATACAAGAAACATTGTTTATCATGAAATATTTGAAGATTTGTAGTATTATCCTTCTGTGTATTCAGTATAATATTCAATTGTTTCAGTTACAGCTTTAGTACAACCATGGAATATACATTATTATCGGAATTATCGTTACAAAGCCAAAATCACAAGATCAAAGCAAGAATATGCCGAATTTGGGAGTCAACTGCACCATTTTTTAAAGGAGAAATATTTAGTCTTGACTGTCTTTTGGTTGATGAAAAGGTAATGATGATAAACTTTTTATGTTTTTCCTATATATATATATATATATATATATATATATATATATATATATATTATTATTTACTGACTAAAAAAAATGCTATTATTCTCTTCTATGATTTTGGTTAGGCATATTCTTTACAAGGAACGATTCGAAAACAAGATGCAGAAGAGGTTAGATCTCGGATGATTGAAGGAAATGTTTACCTGATAGAAAAATTCAGCGTAATTCCTAATAAAAAAAAATATGCTGCTGTTGATCGCCCCTTTATGATTCAAATTAATAAATGGACCTCTTTACTACTGCTTGAAGAAGGATCAGAAAAGCTACCATTATACAGCTTCAATTTTATAAATTTTTCTGAAGTTCAGAATCAGAAGTACAATAATGATACTATTCTCACAGGTATTATTTATTTATATATATAATTCCTTTTTCAACTAATAATATTTAATTAATATAATAATTTTCCTTTATGTTTTAAAGATGTTTTGGGTCAGCTTACATCTATCAGTGATGTCACGCACAAATATGTTGGCCAAGTTTTGACTCCAATCAGAAATTTACAAATCCAAGATTTAGAGTAAGTTTTTAAATATATAGAGAGATATATTCGTTTAATTCTATCATCTAAATGCCTTTTTTTTTTTTTCCTTTTTTTTACAGAAGGAATGATTTAGCTGTTACGTTATGGGATAAGTTTGCTTTGGATTTTGATGACAGTTATGTTTTAGAGAAAGAAAATGAAGGGAATAAACCAGTTGTCTTAATACTTGCTGGAATGACTGTTCGTTCATTTAAAGGTTTACATTTAAATTCCTAATCTAATTATATATCTATATCTGTATATATATATATATATATATATATATATATATATATATATATATATATATATATATATATATATATATATATATATAACAAATTATTTATTTATTTATTTTATTATTTATAAGTATCACTGACCTATATATTACTCTATGTATATATAGAAAATATTTATCTATCGTCTTGCTCGGCTTCAAAGATTTACCTTGATTTGCCAATTTCAGAAGTTACTGAAATGTTACAGAGGTTAGTGAATTTACCCTTTAATAATAATTAATATTACATAAAAATTAATATTAATTAATATATATAATTATTAATATTTACTTATCTATCAAGTATTACATGCAGTTTACAAGTGATAAATAAATCAATTGAACGAATTGACAATAGCCAGGACCAACTTCTTACTCCTCAAGAAGAAATGACTTTGAATCGAAAAAATATTGTTGAATTGTTGGAGCTGGATCTTTCTTCTTTACAGGTAAAGTTATTTATAGAATATATAGTACAGATTGTTTTTATTTTAATACTTATTTCTTTTATTTTAATTAATAGAACACAAAGATGACTTGCCAAGCAAAAATAATTGAATTCGACACATTATTTGGATGGTGGTATAAGGCATGCGCGAATTGCAAATCATCTGTCAAAATATATGGTGATATTTTTTTATGCTCCAACTGTCCAGAAAATGTACAACCTCCTATACCATGGTAATAACTCTGTTTAATTTTATCCTACTTATAATTTTACTACAAATACATTATTATTATTATACGTTACATATTTTATTATATTATTAATTAACAATTGATATTATTGATATATTTGTTGCCAAAAGGTACAAATTAAATATTATTGTTGAAGATCACACTGGCTCTACTAAATTCACTATATTTGGGAAGACAGCACAAGATCTTATACGTATTCCGGCACAAATTTTAGCCGTCTCACCTGGTGCAGATCAATTTATGGTTCCTCCTATAATTAAAGCTCTTATTGGACAAGAGTATATTTTCCAGATTATACCTGACATACAGCGATTTAAATCAGCGTCTCTATCTTTTAAAGTGCTCAAAATTTTTCCACTTAATTATGATGTGAAAGGTAAGTCGCCTATGGTACAAAATTTGCTCATCAAATGTGATGAGCATCTTCAGTCGCCTACTACTAAGAAAGAAATCAGTACAGATTTATTTCCAGAAGCATCACCAGATATTGAAATTTCTTCCAGGTAGGTTTTTCATCATTTTATATAAAAATATTATCGTAACTAAGTTGTATCAATATATATTTTTTCTGATTTTAACTTTAGTAAATATTTTTATGACCAGTCTGAGGCATTCCATTGATGATATAGCTGATGTACATCATCATAAAAAACGTCGCCTTACGTAAGTTATATATTCTATAATATTTTTGTTATTTGATTATTTATGATTATATACATACTTATAATATATTTATAATATTAATTTTTTATTTCTATTAATTGTAGGTTTGATGAAGAAGAACAATATGATAAAAAGAGCGGATGAAGAATTGCATACTACAAACAATTTGCTAAATATAATATTTATGTTTTGTATATTAATATATTATTTCATGTTTAATATTTAAAAATTAGACAAACTAAAAATTTAGAATATATGCTAATGATATATTCGAAACGGTTAATATTGGCTATGGTACTAACCACAAATCT
>CM054951.1:13150040-13195040 GCA_029168755.2 Tillandsia fasciculata
TCCGCGGATGCCAAACCTCCTGATTCCTTGACGTCGAGACTTTCAAAAATACATGGTCCGCCAACCTGAAACTCTAAGTCCGCGTCGCCGAACATCGGCATAACTCTCTTTGTCGGCTTTGGGCGGTTGAAGATGCTTTTCGAATCACTCGGACCTTCTCTTCTGCCTCTAACAACACTATCTGGTCCCAAGGTTCGCCTCTCGCCCACGTCACTCACAAATATAGCGGTGATCGACACTTGCGTCCATACAACGCTTCAAACGGAGCCATCTTAATGCTCGCTTGAAAGCTGTTGTTGTACGCGAACTCAGCTAAAGATAAGTGTCGAATCCACCCTCCGCCGAAATCTAAGACGCAAGCCCTCAGCATGTCTTCCAGGATTTGTATAGTCCGCTCGACTCTGACTGCCCATCAGTCTGCGGATGAAAGCCGTACTGAACCTAAGCTGAGTCCCCAAGCTGTTTGCAAACTCCTCCAGAAATGCGAAACAAACCTTGGGTCTCTATCTGATACTATGGAGGCTGGTACTCCATGTAGCCTCACTATCTCATCAAGATATAACTGGGCTAGTCGCTCGAGTGGCCAGTAGTCTGTATAGGCAAAAAGTGTGCTGACTTGGTAAGTCGATCTACAACTACCCAGATAGCATCAGCACCTCCCTGTGTGCCCTCGCAATCCGACCACAAAATCCATCGTAATGTGGTCCCATTTCCCTCGTGGAATTGGGAGACTTTGTAACTTGCCAGCTGGCACTCGATGCTCAGCTTTACCTGCTGACAAGTTAAACACTGAGCCACAAATCTCCCAATATCCCTTTTCATGCCATTCCACCAGAAGTGTGCCTTGAGGTCCTTATACATCTTAGTCCCACCAGGGTGTAGGGTATAAGGTGTATAATGGGCCTCTCGCAATATCTGCTCTCTGATCTCCGCATCCATTGGCACACATGCTCGGTCCCTGTACCTCAGTACTCCCGAAGCATCCACTTAAAGTCCCCTGACTGATCACTCGGAATCTGATCTCTAATCTTGGTCAAGTGGGGGTCCTCACTCTGTTTCTCCCTGATCCTGTCCATCAGAGTGGGCTGCACGACTAAAGAGGTCAGTCTAGCAGAGACCCCAGGGGACACAACCTCTATCTCGAGCCGCCTCATCTCCTCCAATAGTGGCGCCTGATTTGTAATTAACATGGACAAACTCTGCACTGCTCTTCTGCTCAAAGCATCAGCAACCACATTGGCCTTACCTGGATGGTAAAGGATATCCACGTCATAATCCTTTAACAGCTCCAACCATCGCGTTGCCTTAGGTTTAGCTCCTTCTGTGTGAACAGGTACTTTAGGCTCTTGTGGTCGGTGTAGATCTCACAGTGCTCCCCATACAGGTAATGGCGCCAAAGCTTCAGTGCAAACACTACGGCAGCAAGCTCCAAGTCATGGGTAGGGTAATTCTTCTCGTAATCCTTGAGCTGTCGCGATGCATAAGCAATTACCCTCCCTTCCTGCATCAACACACAACCAAGTCCACTGTGCGATGCGTCACTGTAGATCACATATCCTTTCCCCATAACAGGGAGGGAAAGGATAGGAGCGGTCATCAATCTACTCTTCAGCTCCTCAAAGCTCCTCTGGCAGTCCTCACTCCAGATAAACTTCACTCCTTTACGCGTCAAACGAGTGAGGGGTGTGGAGAGCTTCGCAAAGCCTTCCACAAACCGACGATAATACCCAGCTAATCCCATGAAGCTGCGTACTTCCAGAAACGCGTTGTCGGTCGGGGCCAATCCCGAACTGCCTCAATCTTCGCCGGGTCTACTGCCACACCTGCGGCGGAAATCACATGGCCCAAGAAAGCTACCTCCCGAAGCCAAAACTCGCACTTTGCCAGTTTGGCATACAACTTCTTTTCTCGTAGAAGTTGTAGCACAATCCTCAGATGCTCCTCATGCTCAGCATCACTTCGGGAGTAAACCAGAATATCATCGATGAATACTACTACGAATCGATCCAAGTATGGTCGGAAGATTCGGTTCATTAAATCCATGAATGCGGCAGGGGCATTAGTCAGCCCAAAAGGCATAACTGTAAACTCATAATGCCCGTACCGTGTCCTGAAAGCTGTCTTCGGGACATCCTCGGCCTTCACCTTCAACTGGTGGTAACCGGATTGCAGATCTATCTTGGAAAAGACACAAGACCCTTGCAGCTGATCAAAGAGATCATCAATGCGCGGCAAAGGGTACTTGTTCTTGATGGTCACTTTATTCAATTCCCTATAGTCCACACATAATCGAAGTGACCCATCCTTCTTCTTCACGAATAGCACCGGCGCTCCCCAAGGCGACACACTTGGTCTAATAAAACCTTTATCCATCAAATCCTGGAGTTGCGCCTTAAGCTCTCGCAGCTCAGCCGGTGCCATCCGGTAAGGAGCCTTAGAGATTGGCGCAGTTCCTGGAACTACGTCAATCACAAACTCAATCTCTCTATCTGGCGGCATACTAGTCAGCTCAGGTGGAAAACATCCGGAAACTCGCGGGCAATAGGATATCCCCGAGTCCCGCCGCCGCCGTAGGCCCCTCAACAACACTAGCCAAAAAGGCTACACATCCTCGATGGATCATCTGCCTCGCTCGGGAAGTCGAAATCATAGAGGCAAAGAAAGCACTCTGACATCCCCGGTATACAAACATCTCCTGGCCTGGCTCTCTAAATGTGATAATCCTCGCGGCACAATCAATAGTCGCGAAATATCGAGCCAGCCAGTCCATCCCGAGAACCACGTCAAAGTCCGTCAGCTGTTTCAAGACCAATAGGTCTGCTGGCATAATCCAGGACTCAATTTGCATCGGGCAGGACCAACAACACTCCTCCACGTGCAAAGTGTGATCGGGAATCTGAACCTCTAGTGCACGTGGCAAAAGTCCTACCTCTAACCCATGTAATGATGCAAACGATCTACTAATAAAGAATGTGATGCTCCAGTATCAAATAAAGTACGAGTCCTAATGCCAGAAAGTAAGGTGATACCTGCCACCACATGATCTGCTGCCGAAGAGTCCTCTACTTTCGCAGCATACACTCGCCCACTCTGAGCTGGAGGGCGATAGTCTGTGGGATGGGAAGAAGATGGCCTGCTTGCCGGAGCATAAGGTCGCTGCTGAGATGCGGTCGTTGCTGTAGTGCAAAAGGAGCTGATGTTGAAGAAGGTGCTGCAGATGTCGCCACCGGGCAAGTAGCTCGTATATGACCCGGCTGTCCGCATCGATAACAGCGGCCAATCCTCAAATCACACGTGTTTGATGGATGCTGGCCTCTGCAGAAAACACACGTCTCTGTAGCTGGGTCGGTCTCGACTGCTGCTGTTGTCTCTGAGACCGTTGCTGCCGCTGAGGTCCACGCTGCGATGACTGAGATCTTTGCTGCTGTTGCTGGGGCCTCTGGGATCCACCAGGCCCTCGCCGCTCAGAATGCCCACGGCTGGAAAACTGAGGCCGCGGCGGTCGTGGCGGCCTCCACGAACTAGCCTGTCCCCCAACCTCCGGTGCCGGTCGCTTCGCCCCCGGAATCACTACGGGAGCTGGAGCTACCTCCTCCATTACTACCTCCCCGCACTCGACATAGAGTGCCTGCTCCATCGAGGCCTCCAAGGTCTGCAACCTACGTGAACGAACTAACTGAAAAAGGTCTCGGCGCAACCCTCGCTCGAACATGTAGATCCGGTGCGCCTCATCCCTGGCCACGTTCGGTACACTTGCCAACAACTGATTGAAATTGGCAATGTACTCGTGTACGGGCCGATCTCCTTGTCGAGGTTTCTCAACTGCTCCTCCAACCTCTGCCGGACGCTTTCTGGAAGAAAGCCCCGAGAAGGAGATTGCGGAACTCCGCCCAGGCCAAGAGCTGAGCCCCAGGCGGACCCGCCGGTCGAACACGCCGCCACCATGCTTCGGCGTTGTGTTCCAAAAAGTTCGTCGCCAATATCACCTGATATCGCTCCTCGATAAACAACGTCTCAAAACGTCGCTCCATTGCCGTGATCCATGACTCTGCCTCCCACGGCTCAATATTTTGCCCCGAAAAATGGGGTGGGTCAAATTTGCGGAACCTTATCAACATGTCCACCAATCCCCGCTGCTCTGCCGGTGTAAGAGATCCCGTCAACCCAGACGACTGTCTACCATTACCCCGAGCGACAGGGGATGCTGGGGTCACTGGTACAACTGGGGGAGCCACAGCAGGGGATGATGGTACTGGAGAACTCTCTGGGGGTGCTACAACAGGCTGCGCTCTCTGTTCTAACATCTGCGTCAGCCGACTCATAGCCTCCTCCTGACGCCGAACAGCCTCCGACATCTGAGCCATCTGAGCCTGTAGCTCCTGCACCTCACTATGCTGACCCTGCCCGGACTCCTCCTGATCTGGCTCAGAGGGCTGAGAACGCGTCAACATCCTGCGTCGCGGAGGCATCCTGCCACAAGGAACCACCATCAATAACATAACCCCACACGACCCAATCTAGCGAAAGTCAAGGACATCCCCCTATTTCTGTGACTTTATGTTGTCTGCAGCCAACATAACTGTTCACTAGAAATAGGATATGTCGATCCCTCTTCTCCTACTAGAAGAGTCAAACAAATAAATCAACGACTTTCGCAAAAGTTCCGTCTCTCACGACCTATCATCCTAGGGTCTGCCTAAAAGCCTAGGGTTTCCTATGTCCCAACTGACCTATCCCTAAGCTCTGATACCAACTTAATCTGTCACGCCCCGGGTGTAAACCAGAACCCGGGTCCGTCTACAGATCCGCCGTGCACACGGAATTTCCGCGTACACGAAGCGCTGGTAACCTGCTCAGATATAAGATGTACAATAAAAGAGCATAATACAGAGCTGAAATAGAAGGACCACATAGTAACTGAAATCCAAGTAAAGCTGTATCAATACAATAGTCTCCCAGCTCACCAAAATGATACATCCAGCTGGCTATAGCCAGACCTAAAATAAAAGGAAAGCACAATAGTCTGGGTACAATATCTGTCTAATACAATCCCTCAGCTCACAGGAGATCTATCTGTTCAGCGATCCCCTTACCTCGATCAGCTGCCGACGGCCTAGCAGCTCCCGCAGACGACTCTGCAATATAAAGGAGAAGAAACAGAGAACAATAATGGGGGTGAGAACTACTAGATAAACCAGTAGCCTCCCCTAGTGGGTAAAACCTCAAACACTGACGCACCCACTAGGACTACTAGAGGCAAAAGGGAAGGGCAGTGGTATGCTATAGAGACTACTGAAAAGGGGAAACTATCACTACTATGCCTCTACTGCCATGCCAAAAGAAATGACTATATGTATGCCTCAGTATCTATCCTGCCTGCCTGAATAGACCCAATCTAGTCACCAGTGAAAACTGGTACTGCCTGCTCTGCCGTGCCGTGTCGTATCGGGTATGCCAGCCCACACATAACACCGATGCGAAAAGGAGTCTCAAGGACTCATGAATAGTCTGCCGCGCGCACTCCGGAGTCGCACTCGAGGGGAGCGACCCACACGAGTAAAATGCCTCTGTAATAAGTATCCCTGTAACCAGTATCTCTGTATAGCAGGACTAGATCATGACTATGAGCAAAGTGGGAAAATCCGTCCACTAATGAAATCTATACCCAATCTGATGTAAAGATAATTATCCGGTCAACCGCCTACTGTCCGCGGTTACCGTAATAACCCATAAGACCAAAACTGATAAAATAGTCAACCTCTGGCCAACCGCCTGATGTCTGCGGTTACCATAATGCCCCACAACCCATAATAGAGTCTAACCTGTCCCAGACTCAAAGCCTCAGCTACACTATCCCAAACCCTGCTCAAACCGAGCAACATGAATCCAGATGCGAAGGAGAATAGTAAAACATGGTTTCTCCTAAGTCAAGTCCCAAAAATAGTGTAGCAATAAATAGTGGCCTATCTAGATGTCCAAACAAGCATGCAAAGGGTTACTGTTGAAAACTGAAAGAAAATATCGGATATTTATTTAGAAAAAGATGATTTTATGATAAGTCTGTTGCATGCGATGATAGGTTCCAGCATATGTCCAGCAATAACGTACCAGTTTATCATAAAAGATCTGCCATATTATTTGTGGGGTTTACTTATGAATTTCATGATTAAAACACCGATTATCAGTTTAAAGTCGGGAGTCTCTAATACTCCTAGTGAGATAGTCAGAAGTGAGGTAAGCAACAACCACCCACCTCGAAAAGCGTGATCCACACCCAAAAAGGTCTCCTTGCTGTCCGCAGTCTCCTACCCCCGCTACTCGTCGAAAAAGAGCACAACTGAACAGAATAATACACCTGGTGTAAACACGGATCCCAAAATACAGCCTTATTATTATTTTTCCAGCCAGCTCACAAAAGGGGATTCTCACCTCTGTACAGTGCTCAGGATAATCCAGAAAAATTACGGTTGCGTTCCTTGCGACGAGTAGATCAAAATCGACTACTTAAACGTCTCGATCCGATGTTCCTAGGCCAAGATATAAATCAGAGAAGTCGGGGCTGTCCAGAAAATATCACAGCAAAAAGGGGGGTCAAAGGTGCCTCGGGAACCGTGCCAAAAGTGCGAAACGGAGCAAAGTGATCAACACGAAAAACGAAGCCTTACCTCTTACGGTCGCGCTGTCGAAGAAATCGTTCAAAAATTCCTCCTGGTTAGCACACAGCGAATTTCCGACTGAACTGTGACGGAAAATGGGCCGAAATTAGAAATCGTCGCAGTGCGCCGTGTCGCAGATAACTCGCTGTCGGAAAATCCCAAAGTTCTGAAATTTCTAGGGTAGATAGAGGATAGAGAGAGGAAAAACTTTCATTAAGGGCTCACTGCCAAATTCTCTCTCTAGAATTCGCAAATGGCATAGAGAGAGAGAGGGGGTATTTATAATGGGCCAAAATCCCTATTCGGGCTGCACACCGAATCCGGGCCGAACACGGGACACCGAATCCGGCCACTCAGATTGCGCCGCGTGTTCCAGAACACGAAACAGCCAAACAGGAGCCAATGATATTGCGCCACGTGTCCCAGCCGCCCACGTGTTTCACGCGCCCGGTGCACGTGGTCGGCCGTGCGCCCGCCAATGAACAGTGGCCACGTGTCCCACGTGGTCCACGGGGCGCACGAGCCCGGTCTACGCGCCGGGTCTTCCGGATCCTGTCGGCCAATGAAGGGATGCCACGTGTCGCACGCCCGCCGCCTCCTTTGACGACGCCGGGCCAATAAGGTGATGACACGTGGCATTTGGGTTCTTCAGTGCTCCCGGTGCACGACTGTTCTGTGGACCGCGCACCGGCGCTGCTGCCCGCGCCTGCCCGCGCCCGCCTGCGCCTGCCCGCGCCTGCCCGCGGCCCTTCTCCGCCCTTGCGCCGCCCTGCGCCGCCGCGCGCCGCTGCCCGCCGCCGCCCGCCGGCCGCCGCCGGCCCCGGAACAGTGTCGCCGGAATTACTGTTCCGGTGAACAGTAAAATTTGCCGAAAAAAATAAGTTATATATACCATTTTGATCGTTTTCGCGCGCTGAGTCCGAATTCGCCATCCGTTTCTGCAAATTCTCATCCGAAATTTTGGCGAAAGCTCCCGAAAGGCCCACTTGATCCGTTTTTCGCGCCGGATCCATTTCTGAAGTCCATTTTCGACGCTGCAAGCTCCATTACACTCAGTGTCTTCTTCTAATCACCGTTAATGCCTCAAAAACCTTCCATAAAAAAAAAAATCCGGATCATCACACCATCGCTCCTCCTCCTCCTCTGAAGAAGAAGAAGAACCTGCACAACAATTAATCAACAATCATGCTTCTTAATTAATAAGAACTTGCGTTCAGCGACGACAGGAGAAGGCTCGGATTGAGGTGGGAAGTGAGAGAGAGAGGGACGGATGAACCGAACCGCAGGAGGGCGGCTGAGGAAGCGAAGAGAGGGAGACAGAGAGAAGGAGAGAGAGAGAGAGAGGGAGAGACGAAAGACCCCTTTGCCGACCGCAGGAGAAGGCGAGGGAGAGGACCGGGGAAACGATCCGCCAGAGGACACGGGAGGGAGAGAGAGAAGCCTTCGGCGAGGAAGAGAGCCCTCCGGCGCGCGCGCGCGAAAGAGAGAGAGAGAGGGGGTGAGAGGGAGAGAGCCCTTCCGCGAGAGAGCACCCTCCGGCGAGAGGGAGGCACGACGGTAGGGTTTAGGGAGAGGGAGGAAGAAAGAGAAGAGGAAGCGGGGTAACATTGGGAACATCGAGGAAGCGCAGTGTTGGGAAGAGGGACAGAGAGGGTCGGATTGAGATGGGAAGAGAGAGAGAGAGGGTCGGATAAACCGAACCGCCAGACGACGCGCGAGAGAGGTATATTATATTTAAATATTTATTCATTTTAAATTATATATTTGTATAGATATTTTTATCTGAAAATGTGTACTAAAATATATCAAAATAATACAAATGATAGATTTATATTTTAATATTTTAATTTGACTGATCATATTTTAAACCGAAAGGATATGACTGAAATCAAACTATATTTATGCATTTTAAATTATATATCAAACTATATTTATGCATTTTAACTAAATATTTTTATCTGAAAATGTGTAAAGATATCACTGAAATCAAACTATATATATATCTGCAAGATCTGATTTTATTATATTAACTAAAATTATATAAGGATATGACTGAAATCAAACTATATTATATATATTTAAATGTTATATCTCCAAAATCTAATCTTATTATATAAACTAAAATTATATATAATTATTTTTTTATTTTAAAATCTGTACGGAAATATCTTATTATATTAACTAAAATTATATATAAAATTATATTACAAATAATGTGTTTTAAAATAATACAAATTATATAAACTGCAAACAGAAGACTAAGCCCTATAAACTCGAATCTCATGAAATCCAGCCATTGGCTACATATAACATTCAATGCATCAACAATTTGTATAGATGACTCGAAATGAATAGCGAGGTAAAAAAAAAAAAAAAAAAGTATGAAAGCTTAAAGTTAATTGAAGATGCAAAAACACAAAATATCATCCTAATATCTGTAGATTCTGTACCTGCTCATATTTAAGTTGACATCGGTAAACCATGTGGTTAAGTACACCTGAAACCAAAACCAAACAAACAGTAAGATTCAAGATAAAGAAAATAGTAAAATCCAGAAAGAATAAATTGGTTTGTATTTGGGTAGAGTCGACCATGGTGCCTGAACAAACCTAGCCCACAATGCACCTAGAGGCAGATACTACGCATATCATGTAAAATTGTAAATACACACGGTGTACTTATAGGTAAATATTACGCAAATTAGAGAAAAAGATGAAGAAATTAGGCAAATTAATAGGAATATACGTTAATACACATACCAGACATCAGAAAACCAATGGCCTAAGATTGATTCCTAGAGAGAACCAGTCAAGGAAATTCTGGACACCCAATCTTTTGATCGTGGAGCTAGCAACTGACAGCTTCCTTCAGAGTTTGGCTTTATTCTACACAATCCTCGAAAATATATATATAAAAAATTATCAAATTAAATGATCAAAATAAAAATAATAATAAGAAAAAAAAAAAAAACAAACAAAAAAAACTCACCTCTTCCATTGCTTCTCTCTCTCTCTGCAATAGAGTCATAGTTTTGAGTACGATAAAATAAAAGGAGAGAAAAGAACTCATATATTAATATTGTTTAATCAAGAGGAGAACTATTTAGATAGATAGCCCACAGTTCATGCATGCACCGTTTCGGAGCTGCATGCGCCGCCGAGAGGGAGATGAACCCGGCGAGGCCGCGCCCCTGCATGGAAGAGGTGAGTTTTTTTTTTACCATCTTATTTGCAGAGTGCAGGGTCTTGCTCAAGTCATTGGCAAGAGAGATGTGCCCTCATTTGAAAGAGCTCAGAGAACTAACTTGGACGGCAAAGCAGCTTTATACAACAATAGTTGGATGATATATTTGTAAGCCTCAAGATTGCAAAAGCTAACTGGAGAAAGAAAGTACCGGATCAGAAAAACATAAATGAATAAATAGAATGTAACATGTATGAATAGTTCCAGTACATTCTAATGCTGTCGCTTGTTCCCCTGTGCTTGCTAAACTTAAAACCCCTTGCAGTTCTTGAAAATGTTTCCTACTTACAGAGCTTACTGCTAAACAATCTTGATTTTATTGTAAAATGGCCTTTTACTCCTGCTTAAAATAAACTAAAATAAGATATTTATAAATTAGTTATTTTGCAATTTTAATTTTTACAATCGATGAATGCTCAAGCTCCAAAAAAATAATAATAATAAAATAAAATAAAATAAAAATTGTTATGAGAAATAGAAGTGATGCTTTACCTTACCATAAACTGCGGCGAGTGCTCGCCCCTGCGGCAAATACGCAAAGAGATCGTGATCGGTTCAAAGAGAGTACGAAACCGGTGGCGATCACTGTGGTGATGGATCCGACGAAGCCGTAGACCTCGGAGGGCTTCGGCCCCTGCTCAGAGGCGAACGCGGCGCCCCTCATCTTCGTCTCCTCTAATCCCTTATCCTCGAGCTCGTCAATGGCGGCGGAGCTGGAGGTAGAGGAGGAGGCGACCCTCGCCCTCCTCTCCCGTAGGAGGCTCATCGTCCCCCTAGGGCTACTGATCACCACCAGCGAAGTCGGGGACGAAGGCCCCTCCTCCATCGCTCCTCCTCCTCCTCTGAAGAAGAAGAAGAACCTGCACAACAATTAATCAACAATCATGCTTCTTAATTAATAAGAACTTGCGTTCAGCGACGACAGGAGAAGGCTCGGATTGAGGTGGGAAGTGAGAGAGAGAGGGACGGATGAACCGAACCGCAGGAGGGCGGCTGAGGAAGCGAAGAGAGGGAGACAGAGAGAAGGAGAGAGAGGAGAGAGAGGGAGAGACGAAAGACCCCTTTGCCGACCGCAGGAGAAGGCGAGGGAGAGGACCGGGAAACGATCCGCCAGAGGACACGGGAGGGAGAGAGAGAAGCCTTCGGCGAGGAAGAGAGCCCTCCGGCGCGCGCGCGCGAAAGAGAGAGAGAGGGGGGGTGAGAGGGAGAGAGCCCTTCCGCGAGAGAGCACCCTCCGGCGAGAGGGAGGCACGACGGTAGGGTTTAGGGAGAGGGAGGAAGAAAGAGAAGAGGAAGCGGGGTAACATTGGGAACATCGAGGAAGCGCAGTGTTGGGAAGAGGGACAGAGAGGGTCGGATTGAGATGGGAAGAGAGAGAGAGAGGGTCGGATAAACCGAACCGCCAGACGACGCGCGAGAGAGGTATATTATATTTAAATATTTATTCATTTTAAATTATATATTTGTATAGATATTTTTATCTGAAAATGTGTACTAAAATATATCAAAATAATACAAATGATAGATTTATATTTTAATATTTTAATTTGACTGATCATATTTTAAACCGAAAGGATATGACTGAAATCAAACTATATTTATGCATTTTAAATTATATATCAAACTATATTTATGCATTTTAACTAAATATTTTTATCTGAAAATGTGTAAAGATATCACTGAAATCAAACTATATATATATCTGCAAGATCTGATTTTATTATATTAACTAAAATTATATAAGGATATGACTGAAATCAAACTATATTATATATATTTAAATGTTATATCTCCAAAATCTAATCTTATTATATTAACTAAAATTATATATAATTATTTTTTTTATTTTAAAATCTGTACGGAAATATCTTATTATATTAACTAAAATTATATATAAAATTATATTACAAATAATGTGTTTTAAAATAATACAAATTATATAAACTGCAAACAGAAGACTAAGCCCTATAAACTCGAATCTCATGAAATCCAGCCATTGGCTACATATAACATTCAATGCATCAACAATTTGTATAGATGACTCGAAATGAATAGCGAGGTAAAAAAAAAAAAAAAAAAGTATGAAAGCTTAAAGTTAATTGAAGATGCAAAAACACAAAATATCATCCTAATATCTGTAGATTCTGTACCTGCTCATATTTAAGTTGACATCGGTAAACCATGTGGTTAAGTACACCTGAAACCAAAACCAAACAAACAGTAAGATTCAAGATAAAGAAAATAGTAAAATCCAGAAAGAATAAATTGGTTTGTATTTGGGTAGAGTCGACCATGGTGCCTGAACAAACCTAGCCCACAATGCACCTAGAGGCAGATACTACGCATATCATGTAAAATTGTAAATACACACGGTGTACTTATAGGTAAATATTACGCAAATTAGAGAAAAAGATGAAGAAATTAGGCAAATTAATAGGAATATACGTTAATACACATACCAGACATCAGAAAACCAATGGCCTAAGATTGATTCCTAGAGAGAACCAGTCAAGGAAATTCTGGACACCCAATCTTTTGATCGTGGAGCTAGCAACTGACAGCTTCCTTCAGAGTTTGGCTTTATTCTACACAATCCTCGAAAATATATATATAAAAAATTATCAAATTAAATGATCAAAATAAAAATAATAATAAGAAAAAAAAAAAACAAACAAAAAAAAACTCACCTCTTCCATTGCTTCTCTCTCTCTCTGCAATAGAGTCATAGTTTTGAGTACGATAAAATAAAAGGAGAGAAAAGAACTCATATATTAATATTGTTTAATCAAGAGGAGAACTATTTAGATAGATAGCCCACAGTTCATGCATGCACCGTTTCGGAGCTGCATGCGCCGCCGAGAGGGAGATGAACCCGGCGAGGCCGCGCCCCTGCATGGAAGAGGTGAGTTTTTTTTTTACCATCTTATTTGCAGAGTGCAGGGTCTTGCTCAAGTCATTGGCAAGAGAGATGTGCCCTCATTTGAAAGAGCTCAGAGAACTAACTTGGACGGCAAAGCAGCTTTATACAACAATAGTTGGATGATATATTTGTAAGCCTCAAGATTGCAAAAGCTAACTGGAGAAAGAAAGTACCGGATCAGAAAAACATAAATGAATAAATAGAATGTAACATGTATGAATAGTTCCAGTACATTCTAATGCTGTCGCTTGTTCCCCTGTGCTTGCTAAACTTAAAACCCCTTGCAGTTCTTGAAAATGTTTCCTACTTACAGAGCTTACTGCTAAACAATCTTGATTTTATTGTAAAATGGCCTTTTACTCCTGCTTAAAATAAACTAAAATAAGATATTTATAAATTAGTTATTTTGCAATTTTAATTTTTACAATCGATGAATGCTCAAGCTCCAAAAAAATAATAATAATAAAATAAAATAAAATAAAAATTGTTATGAGAAATAGAAGTGATGCTTTACCTTACCATAAACTGCGGCGAGTGCTCGCCCCTGCGGCAAATACGCAAAGAGATCGTGATCGGTTCAAAGAGAGTACGAAACCGGTGGCGATCACTGTGGTGATGGATCCGACGAAGCCGTAGACCTCGGAGGGCTTCGGCCCCTGCTCAGAGGCGAACGCGGCGCCCCTCATCTTCGTCTCCTCTAATCCCTTATCCTCGAGCTCGTCAATGGCGGCGGAGCTGGAGGTAGAGGAGGAGGCGACCCTCGCCCTCCTCTCCCGTAGGAGGCTCATCGTCCCCCTAGGGCTACTGATCACCACCAGCGAAGTCGGGGACGAAGGCCCCTCCTCCATCGCTCCTCCTCCTCCTCTGAAGAAGAAGAAGAACCTGCACAACAATTAATCAACAATCATGCTTCTTAATTAATAAGAACTTGCGTTCAGCGACGACAGGAGAAGGCTCGGATTGAGGTGGGAAGTGAGAGAGAGGGGACGGATGAACCGAACCGCAGGAGGGCGGCTGAGGAAGCGAAGAGAGGGAGACAGAGAGAAGGAGAGAGAGAGAGAGAGAGGGAGAGACGAAAGACCCCTTTGCCGACCGCAGGAGAAGGCGAGGGAGAGGACCGGGGAAACGATCCGCCAGAGGACACGGGAGGGAGAGAGAGAAGCCTTCGACTCAACCTTGCTCAGCTGCATCTGCCTCAGCGACGCCACCAAATCGCCCACCGCCGGCCACGACACCCTCCTCACCGCAGCCGCTGCCCCGGGCAACATTGGCGGCGACTCCGACGGGGGGGGGGACACCGGCGGCGACATCAGCGTCGACATCGGCGACGACGACATCAGCCCCTTCGCCATGTACGCCGCCTCCACCGCGCGGTGGCGCAGCAGCGACCCATCGTACGACTCAACAGACGCCGCGGCCGCGGCCACCGCGCTCCTGGTCCGGCTCCTCCTCTGGGGCTGACTATTTGATTGGACCGGTGTTTTTTTTAAAAAAAAAAATAAAAAGAAAAAATAAATAAAAAGTGAGTCAGTGAGTACCGAATGGGGGTGATCAATAATTAGCGCCCGCGCCCGCGCCGCCATCGCCCGCTCAGTATTTTCGTAATTAAACATCACAAAATAAAAATATATATATTAATAAAAATACTTTATACTAATTTAGTCATTAATTTACAAAAATATAGAATTACAATTTAGGCATTAATTTAAAGAGTTTAATTTTAAAAAAATTAAAATTAAAATTTAGGCATTAATTTAAAGATATTTAGAATTATAATTTAGTCATTAATTTAAAAGTTTAATTTAAAAAGTTTTAGAATTACAATTTAAGCATTAATTTAAAAAAAAATAGAATTATAATTTATGCATTAATTTAAAGAGTTTAAATTAAAAAAAAAAATTAGAATTAAAATTTAGACATTAATTTAAAAAGTTTAAATTAAAAAAATTTAGAATTACAATTTAGACATTAATTTAAAGAGTTTTAGAATTACAATTTAAGCATTAATTTAAAAAGTTTAATTTAAAAAGTTTTAGAATAACAATTTAGGCATTAATTTAAAGAGTTTAATTTAAAAAAATTTAGAATTATAATTTAGGTATTAATTTAAAGAATTTTAGAATTATAATTTACGCATTAATTTAAAGAGTTTAAATTAATAAATTTTAGAATTACAATTTAGGCATTAATTTAAAAAGTTTAGAATTACAATTTATATATTAATTTAAAGAGTTTAATTTAAAGAGTTTTAGAATGACAATTTAGGCATTAATTTAAAAGTTTAATTTAAAAAAATTTAGAATTACAATTTAGGCATTAATTTAAAGAATTTTAGAATTAAAATTTAGTCATTAATTTAAAAAATTTAATTTAAAAAAATTTAGAATTATAATTTACACATTAATGACCGTGTGGCCTATCTTTGTGGCTAAATTGCCGCATTGTGGGGTTGGTGAGACCCGGGACAGGTTTCGAGATTCGAAAACCTCGCAAGTGAGCGGGAGTTTTGTGGCGCCGATTTTATGGATCGGCGTAACGGCAAGGATTGCCAGCGTAGGATTCGCGTGTTAGTCACCAGAGTTGGTGGACAGTTATTTGTGGTGCCTCAACCCAGTTGGGAGAGGTGTACAGGAGTTATACGCGTGTTTAAGCAAGTTGCTTGACACTGGATTTTTACGAGTTAGCGTGGGGGCATAGGACGCCCAACTGTTTGGGTGCTCATGGAGCACGAGTATCGTTTAGCCAGAGAGAGCTGATTAGGTGGCGTATTAGCCTTTGCCCAGTGTGGCCAGAGTTGATATAGAGAGTTTGGGTCGTGGATTGACGACTTGTTAGTTGATTTTGCATAGTGGAGCGTAGTGGTCGCGTGGCGACGATTAGCGGGTTCGCTTGTGGACGATCCGTGCCTGGACCATGTTTGTGGACTGTAGGCCTGTAGCCCAGTGGGCAGGCGCAGTCAGCTGTGAGAGACAGCGGCCCGAGACCTGATGGCGGGGCATGATAGAGATTTGGTCAGGACGGTAGTCCGAGCGATGACCCGGGAACGTGGAATGCCACGCGTGAGCATTGAGGCTAGTAGTACACTGAGGTTAGTACACTGAGAGTGAGATATGACCAGGCTGTAGAGCTAGTGGTGATTGAGGTATTGTAGCTCCTAGTGGGAGTGTTGGTATAGTAATCCTAAGTGAGGATCTACCCGTATGACGATTGGGTCTGTGTGCTAGTGAGAGCCATTATACAGAGTTGGACTGGTTGGGCTATAGGCCCCTATTAGACCGTGGTCTGTGGACCTATTAGTAGTCTGAGATATCGGGTTAGCTGATAACCCGTGGACTTAGAGTGCTAGTAGCGTGTGAGATAGTTGAGGATTGGCGGATTGGCCTTTGCCCTCCACATTAGGCAGCGGAGTGACCGGAAAATGCGGTAAATGTAATTAGTTGCAGATGCAACCTCCTTGTGAAAGATAAAATGATCGCGGAATTAAAGTGAAGATTTCGCGAGAAGAGACTTCGCCATTTGTGGCAATTGAGAGAGAGCAAGTGCTCAACTGTGTCTTTCACCTATTTGGTGAAAGTGGCCAGACGCCAGGTCTGTGTTTGTCCCTAGATTGAGATAGGGATCCGAGAATGAGTTGCTCGTGTAGCCTCGGCGAGCGGGCAATTTGAGGCCCAGTAACGACATACAGTGAGCCCACTAGTGAGGGCAAGATTCCTCCCTCTCGATCAAGTAGGAGTCGAGATGTGATTCAAGTTTCGAGGACGAAACTTATTTTAAGAGGGGTAGAATGTAATGTACCGAATTTTCGGCACATAAATAAATGTAAATAAAGGTGGTATAAAATACTAGTGTTATGAAAGTTGGGGAAGTAAGGAACATTTGGACGCGAGTTGGGCCCAATTCGGGTTAAAATGGAGAGATCTAAAAATTTATTGGAGAAAGGGGGCCCAGATTTTTAGTGGAAAATTCACAGTGTCGGAAAATTCCGAGAAAATTACGGGAGCCCTGTAAATATGTTTTAAGACCACAGAAAAAGTTTCGCGTTGATCGGATGCCTAATAGTGAGAACGGGCTCCGCCAACAGTGTCGAAAAATTCTGAGAAAATTTGGGGAGCTTCGTAATTATGTTTTAAGGCCACAGTAAAAATTTCGGGTTGATAGGATATCCGGATTGCGAGAACGGGGTCCGCCAGCGATTCTGGATACAGCGGGGCTTTTGGTGGCCCAGAAATGGCCAAAAGTGAAAATTTAAATTTTTCTGTGGTAAATTAAGCTGAAACGAAGCCGCCTGTCAAATTTGGACGGAAACGGACGAAAAATGGACAGAAAACAGGACAAAAACGAATTTACAAGGCGTGCGGCGCGCTGCGCAATGCGCACAGCTGGCGCGCACGGTGGCGCGGGTCAAAGAGGAGGGCCGCCACATGGCGGGGCCCCGTTGGGCCCGTACGGCGCAGGACGTGCGCCTGCAGGGGCGCACGCGTGCCTGGGCCGGGTGCACCCGGCTGGGTGCTGTGGACCGGCGGGTGCACCGTGAACCGGTGCACCATGAACCACTTTCCTCCCTCCTCTCTCTTTTCTTCTTCTTCCTTCTCCCCCGCACCCCATTTTTTTTCTCCCTTTTCCTTTCTTCTCCAACCGAGTGAGAAGGAGAGTGAGGGAGGAGATTGTGGGTGATGCGGTGTTGCGTCGTGAGCCTCGTGGAGCGTGCGAGATTTTTGATGGGAGCGTTTTGGCGGCGGCGGCGTGGTCGGGTAAGTTCCACGCTTTATTTTTACGGTATTTTTTGGCACAGTTTTGAGACGTCATTTTGGACATTACATTTGATCCCATGCCGTTGTGCGTGCAGCCTATAATAGTATACATCATTTTTCGTGCAGGGATAGAAAAATATGCACCGTTTTGCGTGCAACTTTACAGTTAAGTGTGCACCGTTTTGCGTGCAGATCGTTTTATCGCGCACCGTTTTGTGTGCAGTCTCTAATATTATACATCGTTTTTCGTGCAGAGATAAAAAAATATGCACCGTTTTGCGTGCAGCCTTACAGTTAAACGTGCACCGTTTTGCGTGCAGATCATTTTGTCGCGCACCGTTTTGCGTGCAGTCTCTAATATTATACATTATTTTTTTGTGCAGGGATAGAAAAATGTGCACCGTTTTGCGTGCAACTTTACAGTTAAGTGTGCACCGTTTTGCGTGCAGATCGTGTTATCGCGCACCGTTTTGCGTGCCGACCCTAATATTTTGTATCGATTTGCGTGCAGGACTAGAAAAAAATGTGCACCATTTTGCGTGCAACCATACAGTCAAATGTGCATCGTTTTCGTGCAGATTTGAGGTATGTGCACCGTTTTGCGTGCAAAGTCTAATATTTGCATCGATTTACGTGCAGGACTAGAAAAGCGTGTATCGTTTTGCGTGCAACCCTACAGTTGAACGTGCACCGTTTTGCGTGCAGATTTGAGGTGCGTGCTCCGTTTTGCGTGCCGATCGTGTTATCGCGCACCGTTTTGCGTGCCGACCCTAATATTTTGTATCGATTTGCGTGCAGGACTAGAAAAGCGTGCATCGTTTTGCGTGCAACCCTACAGTTGAACGTGCACCGTTTTGCGTGCAGATTTGAGGTACGTGCACCGTTTTGCGTGCCGATCGTGTTGTCGCGCACCGTTTTGCGTGTCGATCCTAATATTATGCATCGTTTCTCGTGCAGGGTTGGAAAAGACGTGCACCGTTTTGCGTGCAGATTTGAGGTACGTGCATCGTTTTGCGTGCCGGTTGTGTTGTCGCGCATCGTTTTGCGTGCACTCTCTAATATTATACATCATTTTTCGTACAGGGTTAGAAAAACGTGCACCGTTTTACGTGCAACCCTACAGTAGACCGTGCACCGTTTTGCGTGCAGATTCGAGGTACGTGCACCGTTTTGCGTGCCGGTTGATTTAACGTGCACCGTTTTGCGTGCAGACTAAAATGACGCGTACCGTTTTGCGTGCGGTTTTTAGTGACGTGCATCGTTTTGCGTGCAGGTTTGGTGGACGTGCACCGTTTTGCGTGCAGACTCGAGAGAAGTGCATCGTTTTGCGTGCAAGCTCGAGGAGACAAGTGGAATCGCGCGGAGACCAATTGCAAGTGTCTACAAGCAATTGGGTACACTACAAGGTGGGGAATTCTGCCGAAATTGGGTGACCTCTCCCCTTGCTCCTTTGCTTTTCGATTCGAAGCATGATAGTAGCCTGTTAGAGGCGTTAGGTAATTATGAATAAGATTGCATGTTTAGAGGAACACAGATGAAAAGAGCAACTGTTGGTTGCCAATAACAGATGATATATGTGCATGTGTAGAAAAATTTAGAGGAAAAGTGATATTTATGATTTATCCACAATAGGGGATAAATTTGTATGTGTAGATGGACACAGATGATAAATGCAACTGTCAGTTGCCAAAAGGAGATAATTCATTTTCATGTGCAAAAAGAACTTAGAGGATAAATATTATTTTTATGATGGATATGAAAATAATTGCATGCGTAGAAATGAGTAATTACTTGATGACTGTGATCATGTTAGGGTACAACCCTAGGAATCATGTGATATAAGGGAACAGAACTTGTTGGTAGTAAGACTAGGAGAAAACCTAGTTTAGGGGTTTGACGAGTGACATCAACTTAGGAGTTATCCTAGGAAGGATGAGTGGCATGGTCTTAGGTGATAACCTAAGGACACTGGATAGAGTGATCAACATAGAGTCAGAAAACTCTAGGGTGTATATGACATGGAACTTAGGTAAAGAGAACCTAAGGAGAACTAGTGTTCAACATAGAGTCAAGGAACTCTAGGATGAGTATGACATGGAACTTAGGTAAAGGAAACCTAAGGTGAACTAGAGGTCAGCATAGAGTCATGGAACTCTAGGACAAGTATGACATGTGACTTAGGTAAAGGGAACCTAAGTTGAGCTAGAAGAGTTTAAACTCACAGACAGGAAAATAGAGTCAAGTTGACTCTAGGATTCAGTAAGGAATCAGGAGGATGGAAAAAGTGGATCAAGTGTGGAGATATGAAAGGGAAAACAGAAAAGTAGAGTCAATGTAATTCTAAGATAACAGTGGAACATGGAATTAGAGTCAGTGTAACTCTAAGTTAATGGTGAAACAGGAAAATAGAGTTTAGTTAACTCTAGGATTCAGTGAGGAATCAGAAATGTGGGATGAGATCCCAGTTTAAAGAGTTGATCAAATATAACCCTAGAAGGTCATAGGGTGTCTGGGCAAATGGATAATAACTTTAACTTCAATTTGAGTTAAAGAAATAAAAGAGAAATGTTTAAGGGTCCAGGAGACTCTCTAGTTATCCTTATGGCAAGACCTAGGATAAGAGGAAAAATTGTTGCTAAAAGGCAAAGATTAAAAGCAAGCTAAAAGTGGCTAAAAGCATAAAGAGAATGTAAATGGCGCCTTCGAATTTGAGACTCGTCAAGTGGAGCAGGACTCCCTGGGCAGTGACCCGTCGGACGAGGTACTTTCGAAGGGCTAAAAGTGAAAGCAAGGAGCTAAATGCTCAAAGAAAAGAGAAAGTGATTTGCCAGTGGCAAATAGGGAGCTATAAGCTCGAATAAGAAAGGAAAGCAAGTGTTCAAAGGCAAAGAGGCTAAGACCTAAAGTAAAAGAAAAGAAAGAAAATATAAAGATAAAACGGGCGGACCTACGGTGAAGCCAGCCCATGTTGGAGGTACGGGCAGTATCCCTATCCCGGGTAGAGACCCGTTCGGGACGCTTCTTCCGTAGGACGGGGTAACACTTGCGGGTGTTATCGGCAACCTTAGAAATCTTATCTTATGGTAGCAGGACTACCGGGCTCGGGCCCGTTGGATAAGAATTTCTGAGGGTTAACTTGAACTAAAGCACCAGAATCTAAAGAATAAAGAAAAATAGAGTGGCCAAGGTGGCCGGGTTAGTTGACCCTGTATACAGCGGCATAGTGGCCGAGTTGGTGCTTAGCAGCCTAGTGTGGCTAGACAGAGTAGTGCTGGGTCAATGAGTTTACACAGATAGTGTAGTGGCCTATTACATGGTAGCCTAGTATGTGATAGTGATTATGAGTATGACAGTGATGTATTATATTGCATAGCTGCATTGATATCGAGGATTTTAGTTTCCTAGCACTATTATTATTGCTTCCTTTGGACCAAGTGGTGTAGGACACTTTTTCTCGGTGGTTGAACCCACTGGGAACTCTGTCGGAGTTCTCACACCCCTTGGGTGACCCCCCACAGGTTCGGGAATGGATGCAGCGGTCGAGACAGATCAGATGCAGACGACAGCGAGGCATACGACAGGGGCAAGGGCCCAGCAGCATAGTGACCTAGAGGGTCTAGCAGAGGTATCCCATTTATGTATTTCTTGAGTGAACCTTGTATAGTGAGGAATTTATGTAAAGGAAATGTAATAATTTTATTTGCAAGTTCAGAAATGTAAAGTGTAGTAAGTTTAATTTATGGTTCACTCCTGTATGCTTTCATTTCCGCATTAATTGTTGGTTTATTAAATGAAAGTTTTAATTTATAGTGATTTTTAGTACTCTGATATTGAGCTTCCGCATACACTTGTTGTGTTATTATGGATGTTACCGTTCCTTTCGGGTAGAAAAAGGTTTTACCCGATTGGCGGGTCTGTTGGCGTGCCCGAACCGTACAAATTGGCGGACTCGGGGCGTGACAGATTAGAGCTCTATTTTGATCTGATTATATTCAATTACACCTGATTAGAGAAATAACAAGTTATCAAGACTTTCATCAATTAAAAAGTAAAAAATAAACAAAAAGTGAACATGCACTGTTTTTCTATTTTCTGTCCACCTATTCTAATGTTTTCTTCAGTATCTGTGCTGTTGCTGTAGTAAAAGCAGTATGCAACCCTCTTCTAGTTGATTCTAGCTTTTCGTCTTATCATTCTTTCATTCTAAATTCGTCCTTTAATCTAAAATTGCTTTAGACGTAAACCTGAAACTATACCAAATCAGATTTATATGCATATTATGGTCACAAAAAAATCGAAATAATGCACTTTGCATTGATTTTATCATCACAATCAAATATTAAAAGCACCCTAACTCAGCAATTATGATGCCTAGGCTAACGTGGATTCCTAAATAACTTGAGATCATTGCATGACTCTATGAACCAGGTTCAGGATACAACCATGTTAGGTTCACAAAAGAGAGGCTTTAGAATGAGAAAGGAAAATACTTTCCTCCGAAACAATACACTTTCACCTCCGAAACTAAATTCCTAAACATAAATTAGCCAATTAAAGCTTAAGATGCAAAATAATAGCCCTAAAACTACCATGAACGATCTGTTGGCTATTTATGTATGGGTTAAAATATGCCCAACTTCCTGCCCCGTGACAATAGGCCCAGAAGACTAATAAGTTGAGTTGGGTGAGCCCAATAAGTTGAGTGGGGCTGCGGTCCACAATAGACCTAACGGCAAGAGACCCAACAATAGACCTAACGTCCAGGTGGGTTGAGTCCGGTCGAGACCCGTGTGCGCTGTGTCTGTACGCTTTAAGTGAATTGGTTGCGTATTTCTAACAGCTCGAGCTTTTGGGATTAATGGTTAGCGCCAACGATCCGACACGATCAAAATCTTCTCACAGTGAAGCTAATTCGATCTGATGCGCTCCCAAATACTTTGAGTGTGAAGCCAAAGAGAAATGAGAAATGCAAGAGAAAAACAAGGCACTGTTACGTTTACAGCAACAAAATAGTAAGAAATAACACAAGCATTAACACATTCCAAACCCAACAAAATAGAACACAAAACTAGACCTTTTGCGGCAAAATACAAAGATTCCTCTCTATTTTCTCATGCAATGTAAGTTCAACCCACAAAAGAAATGAAACTTACAAATTCAGTTGACTAATACACATTGTATGCTATTTGTCAAAGAAACAAATTAAATACAAACCTTATAATGACTTTTAAACTTCGTGGCAAGATTGTTTAGGAGCTAGTCGAGGCCCTTTCCTCGTTTAGTGTACCTACAACCAGTTAAGATAGAGATTTCAACAGTCGTTGCTCTAAACAAAAGTTAAATTCAGTTGACTAAAATAAAGAATAGAATATTTATAGTTATAGGATGGCCATCTGATATTTTTTTTTTGAGGAAAGGTAGCTTGCTACCGCTTCATTCATAGAACCGATGAATTAAGCAACAGAAGTAGGCAACGTGGCCTAAAAAAAAAAAAAAAAAAAAAAAAAAAAAAAAAAAAAAAAAAAAAAAAAACGCGAGCATCCTTAATTAGGGATCCCGCCGAAGGTTTCATGTTGTCAAAAATCCGTCTGTTTCGTTCAATCCAGATGCTCCACCAGAATTGGCGTAGGTGAGCTCAAGTGAGCCCACCAGCTCAAACAAGCGCGAGCATCCTTAATTAGGGATCCCGCCGAAGTTTTCTTGTTGTCGAAAATCCGTCTGTTTCGTTCATTCCAGATGCTCCACCAGACGGAGGCAATCCCCATAAGTTCTCTATCGCGCAAAGATCTGGTCCTTAGGCAAGCAGAAGTCCAAAGGGAAGCTGCCGATGGGAGGTGGTTGAGGACAGCTACATTCAGGAGGATGGCTTGTAGTATGGCTCTTGTATATTGACATCCTAGGAAGAGGTGGTTGACAGTCTCAGCGTGGTCCAGACATAGGACACACGATTCGTCACCCGACCAGCCCCTTCGGAGTAGATTATCCTTGGTGCGAACTTTACTCCTTAGAACTAGCCACAGAAAGATTTTAACCTTGAGAGGGATCTTGATCTTCCAGATTTGTTTGAAACGTAGGTCTGAGACTCCGCCGTTCATAGCAAATAGGTAGAGAGATTTGACCGAGAAGTTCCCGGATTCGGACCATCTCCAGCGCGCCACATCTTTAGAGGGGAGAATGGGGTTTGAGCTGATAATTTCCTTGAGATGGTTGACTTGATCGGATTCTGAACGGTTCTCAGGGGTCAGTCCCCGAAGAATGTAGTCCCACTTCCATCTGTTCCTCCTCCAACATTCCCTCACACGACAATTCTTCATCCTGACGGCGTCGAAGATGGATGGGAAGAGGGTTCGAAGAGGTGCTTGAGCGGCCCAAATGTCCAACCAAAGGCAGATATCTCGCCCGTTCCCTAACGAGAATGAGATACCGCATCTAAAGATGTCCCTTGTGGTGAGTACATTGCGCCACCATTGTGATAGGGGTTTAAACGAGTTCCCCTCTCTCAGCGGCTTCCTGCGTCCATAGTAAATCCCTTTAATGAGGGGCGTCCACAGGAGCCCCTTTTCCGTAAAAAATCTCCACCACCACTTGGCAAGTAGTGCAGTATTCATAATCTTCAAGTTTAGAACTCCTAAACCTCCCTCCCGGGTGCTCCTGCAGACCGTATTCCAGTTCACCAGGCAATGCCCCCCAGCAGTAGTAGACGACCCTTTCCAAAAAAAAGATCTGCGCAGTGCCTCCAGCCGTCTGATAACCCAATTAGGTGCGCGAAACATAGAGAGGAAGTAAAGCGGTAGGTTCGACAAGACCGAATTCACCAGGGTTAGCCTACCCCCCTGAGAGAGAAGCTTAGCTTGCCACCCCTCTATCCGGTTTTCAAGTTTCCCGATTACCTGCCTCCAGTCTTCTTTACGTAAGTTTTTATCGGAGAGTGGAAGACCTAGATAAGGTGTCGGGAGTTTCCCCTCCGAACACCCAATTGAGTCCGCCAGTTCTTTCCCCCTGCCGGCCTGCCTGCCTAGGTAAAAAAGATCCGTCTTCTGTCGGTTGACCTTAAGTCCAGAGGCCCATTCGAAGAGCTTCCATATGAATTGTAGATTTTCGATCTGACTCCTTTTGGCACCGCAGAAGAATAGAGTGTCATCCGCATATTGGATGATGGAGATTTTCGGTGCGGACGCAGGTCCGATTCCTGTAAGTAGGCCATTGAGAACTGCCCTCTCTGTCATTCTGGTCAATCCCTCCGCGACCAGGATGAAGAGGTAGGGGGACAGCGGGTCCCCTTGCCTAAGTCCCCTTGTCATCTTTATCCATTTAGTGGGAATCCCGTTTACCAGAATTGCCGCCTTCGCGTTGCAAACGCATTGCTTGATCCATTGGCACCACTTCTCATTCGCTCCAATTCCGGACAGTGCCTTAAAGAGAAAGTCCCACAGTACCATGTCAAAAGCTTTCTCGAAGTCTGCTTTTATCCCCACAGCTTCTAAACCAGTTTTGGAGCTCCAGTTGACCAGCTCAGTAGCAGCTGCAAAAGAGTCAAGGATTGACCTGCCTTTAAGGAAGGCGGACTGGGCAGGTGAGATGATCTCCTTCAGAACCCCTTCCAACCTATTAGCTAAGACCTTAGAGATGATTTTTTGAACAGCGTTGATTAGGCTGATGGGTCTGAAGTCATTAGCCGAGTTGGCCCCCTCCTTCTTTGGTATTAAGCAGATGAAGGAGTAGTCCACCGGTGAAGAGTTCAACGTTCCGTTGTGCAGCTCCAAAAAAATATTCAGCAAGTCGAATTTCACAACCTCCCAGAATTTTTGAAAGAAACCTAGATTGAAGCCATCTGGACCCGGTGCCTTATCTGCCCCAAGTTGGAAGGTCGCTTTCCTGATCTCCTCTAGTGAAAAAGGTACGGTGAGATCGTCAGGTCGGCTTAATTTTCTAAGTCCAAATAACTCGGCCCAGTCCCCAGTTGAGCCCCTGATGTGACCAGTTGGGGCGTATCTCTTCTTAAAGTAATCGACGAAGTACTCCCTCTTTTCTTCATCTCTTCTTAGGGTCCGTCCATTGTCCAACAAGTCACCAATGTAGTTTTGGCGTCTCCTGCAGTTGGCAGTGGCATGAAAAAATTTGGTGTTGCCATCTCCTTCCTTCAGCCAACGTAGATTCGCACGGGCTTTCCAGAGAATCTCCTCATCAGCCACCACCCTACTAAGTAGGAGTTTGAGTTTAGCTCGTTCCGCCAGCTGCTGCGGGGATAGATCAGCTTTTTCCTCCAAAACGTCAAGTCTTTGAATCTCGCTGGCAAGATTTTTTTTGGTTTGTGAGATACCGTAGAAGTTCGCAGAACACCATTCCTTGATTCTTTTCCGGCAGTGTCGCAACTTGGCCACCAGCGTTAGAATACCGGATCCCTTTGGAGGTACCTCCCTCCACCAACCAGGCAACTTGTTGCAGAAGTCCTCTCGTGTGAGCCAGACCATTTCGAATCTGAACCTCGGGGGGGAGGGCCTCTGACTGGAGTAGAGGATAATCGGCGAGTGATCAGAGGTGATCCTCGGGTTCGCTACCACCTTCGAGAGGGGAAAATTCTGATCCCACTCCGTAGAGATGAGAAAGCGGTCGAGCTTTGCCATGGATGGGGTGCTTTGCAGGTTGGACCAAGTAAACTGCTGATTGCTTAAAGGGAGATCGATCAAGTCCAACTCGTTGATAAGATCCGAGAACATAGACATAAGTCGCCCACACCAGCTTCTACCTCTTCTTTCCTGAGTGTTCTTGGTAAGATTGAAATCGCCACACATGACCCACATTCCCCTGCACTCCCTTTTAAGGTCAGCCAGCTCGCGACAGAAGTCAGACTTGCCTGCCCATGTCGGGGGGCCGTAGACGTTGGTAACGAAGAAGGAAGTCCCGCTCGGCATATGAGTCAGCTGAACCGTAAGCGAAAAGTTTCTCAGAATGACCCCGCTGCAGGAGAACACTTTGGAATTCCAACAGGTAACCAATCCGCCAGAGGCTCCGGCAGATTTGATAGCCATACATTTATCAAAGTAAGGACCAGCAAACGACCTTAGAAAGGAGCGAGAGATCGAGTCAACCTTGGTTTCTTGTAGGCAGATAACGGAGCGCCTGAACTTAGACACTGCCGACTTTACCAGGAAGCGCTTGTTCGGGTCGTTCAAACCCCGAACATTCCAGCAGTAGATTTGAAACATTTGAAACATAACTAAACTCCAGCGCAGCTCCCCCCCCGTGGAGCCTCACTCCGTCGGACTCGAAGTTTGTCTGGACCGACCCAAATCAGAGACCAGCCCGAATGAAAAAGCAGTGAACAGGGTCTAAAACCCATGACCCCCTCGGTCCGCCAGAGGGTCGGCTCCAGACCTTGTAAGTTGCGTGGCCTAGAGGGGGTGAAACTTGTAAGATGCCGTTGTAACAGAATCCGTGAGAAGAAAAGCACCCACACGTCCTGGTCTAACCCCGTAGGTGCAGGAGCAAAGCCATTAAGCCAACCCCAATCGCCACACCCCCCTCCCCTTCCCCCCCTCTTAAGTCTACAAATTTCAAGACTGTTATCCAGAGCACTGCGGTAGAAACCGTACAAGACCTTGCCGATGTAGAGTGATGTGAAGGGAACCAAGGTCGAGGAGACATCATCGAAGTTTAAGCCACAAAAGAACGCAGACGAACACCAACAACACACATTCTCTTCAGTTGCGCATTCAATCAGAACAAAAGGGCACTTCAGAGAAGTGTCGAATGAAGGCCCGAGAAGAGAGCAAAAGGCTGGCTCAGCCACCAACTGTAGGAAGCTGGGAGCCGCCGACACACGGAAATAAAAATTAACAGAGACAGGAAAGAAGACACCCGGGCCGCAGCGGCGCCGGTAGTGCTGACAGCAGGCAGACGACATTAGAAACCGAAGAAACTCGGACCACGAAGCTCTTGCAAGCCCACCGCGTCACGGGTTCGCTTCCAAGAATCCCCTGAAGCGGATCGCCTCGTCGTCAGTGAGGCGAACACCACATTTCCTCCCTTTACGCTTGATAGGACACAGCAACGTCTCCCGGTAAGCAGAGTTGCGCGCCTGTGGGGAAGCATCTCTGAGCACTGTCACCGAGCCGGGGTCTGGAAGAACCGTAGCATCCAAGGTCTTGGATTTTCGAAGAACGGCTTTCTCGAGCGAATCACGTATAGGAAGACGGGCAAGCCGAGCACTCCTCCTGACCGGCGCCGGACTAGACGGATTGCGGCCTCCCCAAACTTGCCCAGAATCGTTGAGCTCCCGACCGTGCGTCTCGAGAGAACTCGGCTTGATGAGTCCAGCAATCGGGAGTACTTGCCCAGAATCGAGAGTACTGACAACCTTTCCGCCACCCCCAAGTGAATGCTCAGGTCCCCCCGGCAGCGATGAAGCCGTCAGCAGTGTTGCTAACGGCGAAAAAGCGTCAACGTCGAGCGGTCCAGACTCCAGCCCATCCCAGCCCACGGAGACCACCGCCCTGCTCGGACCGGGGGGGGAGTCCCAGTAATCCGGAAGAGGCCCCCAAGTGGGCGAGGGGCCTACGACCAAGTTGAGCAGAGTCCAGGGCCAAGATGAGTCCAGTAAGCCTTTTCTCCACATCCGTAGGCTGGCCGAGCCCGATCTCCATGTGCATTGGAAAACCCAGGAAGCCTCTTCAGAGGCCCACGAGATCAGAGGCCCAGTATCCCCGAAATCTCCAAAGGACCAGGCCCATCTTGGAGAAGACACGTGCCGCACAGGCCCCTCCACAAGGTTGAAAGACCCCGATCCATCAAACAACCCTCCCCCTGCTCCTCTGCAAATGCTCCACCCGATGATGTGTCAGTGCGACTTTCGTGTCGCCCTCCACCGCCTCACATGCTTCCTTCGAGAGGGGATGAAGCACCAACATAGATCTCCCCCGTTCGTCTCGCGTCCCAGCGCAACTTCCCAACCCTCTTAAAACTTCCTCCTCAACGGGCACACACCGCCTCGAGCGAGGCGTCATTGGGGTCGAAGGCCGAGGAAAGCCTAACGTGGTTGCTCGCGGGCCCTCGAGGCAAAAGCTTGTCTGCCCCCCCCCCGTTTGACAGCGCCCTGGGGAGTGGCGTCCATCGATGCCAGGTTCTGCATCACGCTTACGTCACTTCGGGACGAGGATCGGAATTCTGCCGTCGACGAAGATGTCGGAAGCGCCGGAGCGGGGGCAGTTGCCCTTTGCGTCGCCCCCCGCCGACGATCCCGGATCTCCGAAGAGTTCCAGGAGCTACTTTGATCCGACGCCCCACCCGCCCCCAAGACGCTGTTATCCGCTGCTCTCTCTGCCAAGTCAACCCATCGCGCAATTTCCCGTCCCTGCGGGTCTGTCTGGTCACCCCCTTCGTTGGGGTCTCCTCCGGCGAAGGGGATACCCCGGTCGTCCCCACCGAACGGAGCCGTACTAACAAGGATTACCCGCACGCACACGATGATATCTCCCAAGGTGACGAGGAGATTCTCCGGGATGTCTGCCGGGTCGTCAACAGCTACTTGGCATTTAAAGAAGTTGATATCCAACAGCATCCGGCTGCTTTCGTCGGCGCGCAGGTACCTTCCGAAGCCATTGATGAGAGCCGAGACCCAGTTCTCAGCCCAGCATTCGTAAGGTAAATTCACCAATTTTATCCAAACCTTGTAGGTAAGGCGAGCGCGAACAGCATCCCTGTGAGGGTTCCAAGCGAAGCATCGGAGTCGGCAGTGCTCGAGGCGGATGCCTTCTCTACGAATCAGCGATTCAGGAGGAACCCATTGGGGTAAAAGGATCACAAAGTCCTTCTCTCTGTACTTTGAGACCAAGAAGTCATTAGAGAAACCACCGAAGCGTCCCGCCAGCTCGTTTGCGATAAAGCCCTGCGGATATTGTCCGAGATTTGCCTGACCCATGGGGGTTGCAAGGACAGCACGACGCCCTTGCTCTTGACGGGTGTAGAAGCCTTCTGAGAGAGGCACAAAAACCTTCGAGGAGTGAGGGCGGAAACGGTACGATCCCTGCATCCTTGTCTTAGTTGAAGTATGACAGTCCCGGGCTCGATGGCCAGAGCGGCGACACTTCAGGCACTTCACCGGATCTCTACAGTCTCTGATCCAGTGATCGGAGGCGAGGCACTTGAAGCAGCGACTGCGAGTAAAACCCCACGAAGCAGGCCGCCCCGAAGACCTACGTTTGGTGGAGAAAGGGAGGGATGGGGGGGGTGCCGGCTGCAGGAGGGCCTCTTTAAAAGACTTCGGGGTGCACCCAGTAGTCTGATGGATCTTCGCCTCTCTGCTTCCTTTATCAAACCGATCCTGCGCCGGTGCATCGAGAGGGTAGCAAGCAGCCAAGGGTCTCCCTGTATGGTCAGCCCAGGTGATGGTCTTGTCCTTCGAAGGCAGCCCCGTCTTCTTAACATCATCGGCTATTTCTTGTAATGCAGATTTCGATTCCTTTGCAGAGATGGGGCGATGAGCAATACCCTCCGCTTGCAACTTAAGATTCCACTTTTTGAAGGGGGAATCAAATTTTGTCTTCTTCTTACCCGTGCTGTTCCCACCAGTCCGCTTTCTGTCCCCGACGTCCTTGAGGCGAGCAGCGGTGGCAGGGCCCTTCACCACAGTGGCCCAGGCGAGTTTAGCTTTCCCTACCTCCTTCAGCGTCGATTTGCGATTGTCCACGACGATGCTCCGCAACCGTCCCATTCTTTCCAGTGAAGTCCAACATTGATGGCCATCTGATATTGATGATGTAGAATGCATATTCTGTAATCCAAAAATATGTGCCATGATCATCTACAACTGAGCTTGAAATTCTACACAAATTTCTGAGCACATTTCTGAGCGTATCCGTTGCTCCCTCTCCTCTGCCTCTAACCGTAAGTGGCATTCTCGCTCCTATGCCTCGATCCTCAAGCGATGCTCACGCTCCTCCGCCTCAAGCCTTAAACGATGTTCGTGCTCCTCTGCTTCAAGCCTTAAATGTTGATCTTGCTTATCCGCCTCTTGTTGTTGACACTCTAATGCACCCCTCAAATCCTCAACCACTCGCTGATAAGCCTCCCTAAATTCTGCACCTCTACGTGAACTAGGACGACGTTCACACCCTAATCCCCGAATATACCCTGAACGCGTCCCACAAGCTTTAGACATTTGCTCCTCGGAGGTTAGTAAAGGTCCCTAAATTCATGTTTTCACGCCCATAATCACTTGTTGTGTCCTCGTCTGCCGATTCACTACTGCAATCAGATTCATCGAACGATTCACCATGATGATTCCATGTGGTATAATGTTGAATCACTCCATTAAAAAATAAGTCAGCTTTAACATCATCTCTTGCCTTAAGTATCACATTGTTATATCTAGTGCAAGGACAACAAATTCTCCTTACATCCCCTAATCGTTGAAAAGCATAGTCTAAGAACTCATCGACACCTTTCTCAAATTCAGGAAAAGTTCTATCTTGAAAAAATTTCCAGCTTTTGTCTATCCCCATTATCGTGTAATAGTGAAAGTAACTAAAAAGTATTAGACAAAAATTGTTAGAGATTTCTTAAGTAACTACAACTATTGCACATCCTATATTAAAGAAAATTACTGAAAAGTTACTAAAAAGAACCATATTCTATCTAATTTACACAAACCCTCCAAGCTAAAAGCAAAAATACAGCACAAAAAAAAAAAAAAAAAAAAAAAAAAAAAAAAACAAACAAATATTACGAATTTGAAAAGCAGACAATGACCTGATACACTATATTGCAGTAATAAATTGGACCATACTCCTAAGATTCCAAAGTTTCCAATCAATCAAAAAAGACTTAGAAAAATAAAACTACATGAGTTTGCATTTCCACTTCCGCATTTAGATATTCTCAAATCAAAAGATGCTCCTGATCAGCAACTCTAGCCATAAAAAACAACAAGATTTGTATGATATTTGAATGAAAACTTGCAGTTTAAAAGTGGAAGAATGGAGGGAAAAGGGGTTTGATTTCACAGCCCTATCAAGGTTTGTTTTTCAGCAATGGAAAAGAGCAGGCATCTGAAATAGCATAAAAAGTTGCAGTCCAAAATGTATACAATTCAAGCATTCAAGTGGGATATGGTATACAACAGCGATGGCTTGTTTGGACATAGACTAACGAAAATAATATAGTACCATAAAGCTGCAGCGACTGGTGCACACAAGAGAACTCCATGGAGTATTGATACAAATATGCGCCATGCTTGACGCTAAATATCAAGAAAGAAAAGAATGGATTTTCAACGGAACGAGCGGTAAATGCCAACTAAACCAGACATTGTCCTCACATTTTGTATACAAGATTTTAGTAACTACAATTGCCTACACAATCTACAATTACAAGATTCATCATACACTTTGAGTCCCGACGAAGAAAAGATACCTATTAACAAAGGAACAGGAGGAAGAAAGAAAAAGAAGACAATTTAAATTTTATATAAGACTTCCTCTATTACTCGAGCAACCAGATGTCTTAAAGAATTTTCAATACCCGAAATTAGCTAAGACAACGAATTGGTAGAACTTAAGCAAAGTACTCATACCTTTTAACATACATAACATCTCAACATACAAAAACATTCCAAAACAATTAGGTCATGTTTGGATGCAGGATTAAGATTTCAATAATAACTTATTCGGTATAAAGATTTTTTTGTGTAATTGTTTGATTTCTACTCATTGAAAGGCTTTGACATACATGATTTTGGAAAATAGCATATTTCACATACAGGTGATTTATTTTATTCTTAAAAATAATTTGAAGGCTGAATATGGTATCCGATCTTAAGGATTGATTACTCTCATCTACCAAATACTACATACTTCTTGAGTAAATCGAAAGGATATACCGAATAAGATGTTCGTTCATCCAAACAGGGCCTTAAGGCCTTTCTCCCATCCTAATAACCATCTCATAATGCATAGGCTAGATTGGATAGAACTATGATTTGGTTTTATGTTATAAAGAGGATAAATTTTATCTTTGATGATCCTTGGCTGGCCTATTTTGAACACTTATCCAGTAGTTGAAGCCATTTGAGTACGAGAGCAAGTTGTAAATTGACTTTGTTGGGCTTCTGTTATAAATTGAATGAAAATAAATTCAAGTAGAAAGTAAATATATGAAAACTTGGCTACAACCTACAAGTAAGAGTAAATTCAAGTAGAAAGTAATTAACATCTCTAAACCAGGCAAAGTTACTAAAAGAAACCAGTAATTTAACAGACTTCCTATTCTGTTTTACGAAAATGCATTTATGTTTGCATTTTCAATTACCAATTCAATTTCTTTTTTCTTAGGCTTTGACCATGGCGATTTTAATAATTTAATATACAAATTTTTGTGTCACTACTGAATAATCAGGAGGGTGGTTTCTGGATTGGAACAAGGGATAACTACAATGAACAAAGGGGAGCTAGCACTGTTCACATTGCCTCCTTCTTTGGGTTATAGAGAGAGTGAAGCTCAAGGCGTTCCTCCTGGTAGTGCTAATATTCAATTTGAGGTGGAACTTATATCTTGGCTTACATCGGTGGATATATGTAAAAATGGAGGAATAGTTAAGAAAATTCTCTCAAGCGGGGATGATACGCAAACAGAGGATCTCGACGATATTTTACACAACCGTTAGAGAAGATAATAATTTTAGTGACGCTTCTCCAAGCGCCGGTATAAATTAATAAATTTATATCAACGGTTTTATAATCGTTGTAAATCCAATCCAAAATATAAACACATACAATTAAAAACAAACTAAACAAAATTTTAAGACTTTTTAAATTGAGATATAAAAATAAATTAATCATTCAAACAAATTTAAATTTGATTACATACGTCAATTGTCAAACAAAAGAAATCAAATCATTTAAGCAAATAAGAGTTTACACAGAAAAAATACAATTGTCAATCAAAAAATTTATTCGAAGGAGTTTTCAATCTAAAAGAATAAAATCTATATGAAATTAAAGTTTTCTATGAGTTCTTCAACTCGAGTTAAAAGCTTTCACCAATCCTTCCTCTTTTTTTTTTTAATTCCTGCAAAATAATAAAAATCAAATTAGTGAAACAAAAAAATCAAAAGGCTCCAACAAGAAAATAATACTGTTAGGATTTGATTATATTTGTAGTTGAATCCTAGTTGGATTAAAATTAATATTTAAATCTTAAATAGATAAATTTGTTAAAATTTAAATATTAATTAGAATAAAAATCTATTTAGACTAGGATTTGGATAGCTTTTGATGTAAGCTATAAATATAGCATATGTATTATTATTTTAAGCGGGGTTAAGATGGTCATATCCACAGTGATGGTAATACCCATAGAGGTGGTGGGCCTAGGATTTAGCCACACCTATATAGTAGTATCCACACCTACGGTGGTGGTAAGATCCATGAAGATGGTGGGGTTAGAATTTAGCCACACCCATAGTCTTTTAGGTTTATAGAAGACGAGAGGTGGTGGGGGTTAAGATTTAGCCACACCCATAGTTTTCTAGGTTTATAGAAGGCGAGAAAAGGGTGAGAGAGATTCAGGAGGAGGGCTAGGGTTGAAGCTACTCTATTGCAGAAGAGAAGTCTGTGTAATCGGTGTAATTCTTCTCTTAGTTAATGAATCTTATTTCACCCGCATATTTCCTTGTATTGATTTTTTTTTTCTCTTTGTGGTTGTATTGGTTTCAGTTTTGTTAAGGAGACGAATTTTATAGTAAAAATCCGATTTGACGTTTCTGCTGCGGAATCCCAACTCTAGGTGGTACCAGAGCGGATTGCGGTATCGAAGCGGATTGCGGATTCAGAGAATCTGGTATCGGGGCGAGTACCGGATTTTTCCAACAAATACTAATGTTTTCATGGTCAACTATATAATGAGGCAAATCATAAGACTATTAACTATTAAGCGCAGCATTTGAGATGACAAGCATCACACAATTCTGTGCCCTATAATTTCAAATAGCTTCAGGTCATAGCAACCTCAAGATGGTAAATAATTAAAATCAACAGAATTAGGACAAGATTCTTAGAAGTTACAGCAAAGATTTAAGGATACTGTAGATGAACTCCTAAGTTCAACAAGAAAACCCAAACAAACCAACATTCCACTATAAAAGAAACATAACAGAATGAATAAAAGTGTGAGCATCGTTTCAACATTTCTTCTCCTCCTTTTCTGCCTCAGCAGCCTTCTTCAACAGCTATTTTAGTAAGGCTCCATTTGGAAGTATTGGTGGTGATGCATAGAAAACAAATGCAGCGTTTGTGCAAGTATGAATTCATGTGGCTAGAAGATACTAAGATCAACAGATAGAACATTAACTTTAACAGTAAACTTTACATAACTAGAAGAATCTAAGATCAACAGATAGAACATTAACTTGACACGCTGTTGAATGGAAAGAAATGATTCATGTAGATATAAGCCAGTAATTCAAATATCACTTATTCTCTATTCATGTTGATAACAAGTGCTTACCATCAGCGGCCTTGTTCCGCATTCGAGCAAGATCCAGAGAGTTCTTTCCATAAGCTAATTCTTTATACAGTAAAGAAAATCCACCGATATGTCATCAACTTATAGAGCAATGCTTAGTATGAAATTAGTTCAATTGCATCAACAAACAAGTAAGTGGTTGCAAAAAAATATTCCAAACAAGTCTCTATATAATGAAACATTAAAAGTACATGCACATCATATATTGATGGCACACAAATAAAATAGGACCAAAATTGAAAGGGCATAATTTGAGGAAATGATATAAAAAGCAAAACTACAATATGAACTACGAAGAAGAGATACAGGGTGAGACTCGAGCAACAACGGAGTTTAACTGAAAAACATCAAGGATTTCCATCTATGCTTAAAAACTGAATCATCTTATGTTCTTCTCTAAATTTGATAAAGTCAATACTACCCATCCATAGACTATATTTTTTATGGCTTTGATGGAGAAAGACGGTGGAAGGCAAGCTACCAAGATTCCACTCTGCCATTCACTTACTATAGCTAGATGCTTCCACTTCCAAGTCTTTAGACAACTAACTAAATCTGTTGTTCACATCTAAATTACCAGCATCTATTTCGAAGTTCTAAAAGTTTTGTTTTGCCGATTCTGAATTGGCCGAATTGACGAGAGTTGTAAAATGCTAAAGAAAGTTAGCATGTCACTACTCGCACAAAAAAAAAAAAGAAAACAAAAAAAGAGAGAGTATAATATTTATAATATTCTCAAAGTTTGGCCCAGGTATAATTGCCTGGCGAACGAGCCGAGCCTCTCCTAGAGTCTTACAATCATCAACTACTATTCAATAAAATGCTCTCTAATAATTGCTATTAAAAATATGTGTATATTAAAATATGTAATGAAGAAAGTAAACTAGTATAAATAACAATATAAATTTTCAAACTCTACAATTTTTTTTCTTTTACGCGCTTTGTAACAGGCTCTCTATTTTTTCGCTGATGAAGCGCAATATAAAACTTTCCTCTACTTTTGAGAGAAGGTAAAACTTTCCTCTACTTAGAACTTCTCCCTGCTTCTTCTACTTATAAAATATTTTATTAAAGAGGGCGTAAAGTTAAAAAGTAGCAGTGTAAAAAGCTATAAAAATTGTTACTTATCATCTCAAATGCATACTGTGCTATTGATTTTGAACCACTAATATGAAAGTCTTTTTTTTTATCTCTATTATCTTTATTTTTTCTACTACGTTCCTGCAAGTATAATATCCTAATTTTAGCAAATATATTTTATCTCTAGAGGAAATAAATAAACGTATAAGAAAAGAAGATTGCAAATTTAGTATAATGATAAAGGCAATTACTTTTCCAAATAATGTACATAGCACTATAATACTTCTTGAATATCATTTCATCAAAGCAAATAAAAGAATGCAAATATAAATCAAAAGGATGGAAATCAAAATTGCAACTAAAATAATGCAACTCACATATTGTAGTTTCGTAGAACAAGATATAACTTCGCCTCATCAAAACGCCAATAATCAACTAATAAAGCAAATTGACCATGATTAACTGACGGTGGTGCCTTAGCTAAAATTTCCTTTCTCTTTCGTGATTCATCATAATACTTTGCTTTCAACTCACACTTATAATTTCTCCAAAGATCTCCAAATTTCTTTATTGTATTGTGCCGAATCTTTTCTCTTGATATTGGATCTTTCGGAAATGCAAACTTTGACTATAACCAAAAAGTTTACATTAGATAATAAATATATGCCAAAATTATAGCAAAGAACGATATAAATAAGTGAATTCAACTACCTCAAAAATTTCTCAACAAGAATCTTTGTACTTAATATCCATCTTACGCTAGCTCAAGTAATCAATTGGAGCGAAATTTGGCTTCCTGACTACAGTAACCATAAATCTACGAAGAATACTACCTTCTTTATCAACAGGCTGAAAGTAGTTATTATATTTCAATATAATCCGTTGATTAGAAGGTAAATTTCAAATGTCAGACATACGAGTGATCTCTCGCTTTCCACTGATATTAAGAAACTGGTATGTTCATGGCTTAGAAGGTAGAAACAGGGCAAGAGATGGAGAAACAGGAGAGGCCCAGCCCACATCCGAATGCGGTCTAGGAAGGCCCATCAGTGATAATACTCTTACTCTTAGATCCTGTAAATATAGCTTTTTACAAGTTAATCGCAAAACAATAGGGCTGTGTTTGGTTCAGATATAAACTATAACTGTTTATTTCAAAAATAGATATAAGTTAAAAAACAAGTAAGAACAAAATTAATTTTACATTTCAATAAAAATTGAGTTGTTTCTGAGAATAAAAAAAAATAACATTTGGATAATTGGAATAGTAAGAATAAGAGTAATTATAATTTTAAAATAATAATATTTTATCGAATTAATTAATATAAAATATTAATTAAATAATAATTTTATTTATTTAATTAATTATTATTAGATAATTCTAAATATTAATTGATGAAATAATTAATAATAATAAATATTATTAATAAATAATTCAATTAATTATAAATAATTTAATAAATTAATTTGTTAATTATCTAATAGTTAGATAATTAGTTAATAAAATGATTAGATTAGTAAAAATATTAGATTAATTAAAGAATTAATACAATAATTAAATTTATATTTAGTTTAATTAAACTTATTCTCAATTAATTAATAGAATAATTAACAATAATGAATATTATTAATAAATAATTTAATTAACTACAAATATTTTAATAAATTAATTAGTTAATTATCTAATAGTTAGATAATTAGTTAATAAAGTAATTAGATTAGTAAAAATATTAGATTAATTAAAGAGCTAATACCATAATTAAAATTATATTTATTTTAATTAAACTTATTATCAATTAATTGAGAAAATAATTAACAATAATAAGTATGATTAATAATAAATAATTTAATTAACTACATATAATTTAATAATTTCATTAGTTAATTATCTAATTGTTAGACAATTAATGAATAAAATAATTAGATTAGTTAAAATATTAGATTAATTAAAAAGTTAATATAATAATTAAAAATATATTAATTTTAATTAAACTTATTCTAAAATAAAAATAAGTCATGTTTTAGAAAAAGACTGAAACAATAATTCCGGTCTTATTATACGAGCTTAATTTTGTGACGCCCCCAATAGTCCCACATCGGATGTGGATGGAATTTTGATTGGGTTTATAAGAGACATGAACACTAGTAATAATAACTGGGCTTAAGCATTTTGGGCTGTGGTTTAGGCCCAACGAGTTATTATTGCTAGTGAGCCGGGTCGTTACATTTGGTATCAGAGCCGACTCGGCTGAGTCTAGGTCTAGATGACAGGACTAGCGGGACAAGTCTCACATCGCCTTGTGATTTTGGGTTGCTGTGTGTGTGTTTGGGCTGACGAGGACGTCAGAAATTATAATAACTGGGCTTAAACATTTTGGGCTGTGGTTTGGGCCCAACGAGTTATTATTGCTAGTGGGCCGAGTATCTTTTATTCCCGAAACAAACGCTGCCGAGAGAATAAAATTGGGCTGTGGTTTGGACCGAACGAGTTATTATTGTTAGTGGGCCGGGTATCTCTTATTCCCGAAACAAACGCTGCCAAGATAATAAAATTTATATATCTATAAAGTAGGTTATATATCTATAAAGTAGGTGTATTATTATTATTATTATTATTATAGATAAGGAGACTAAGTTTTGCATTTTTTTTTTCTCTGGATAAATTTTTTTTGTTTATTAAATATTTAAATATTATTTTAAATAATAAATTTATAGAAATAAAGTAGGTGTATTATTATTATTATAGATATATTCAATAGAATAAAATAATAATTTTATAGAAATAACGATTATTATATATTAACTGTTTATTAACCGAATCAAAAATATTTTTAATATTGGTATTTTAAGAAGAATAAATAAAAAAATATTATTTTTTTTATGAATACACAAGCGATTACCCTAATTTTAAAAGACAAATCTATCTATACACTGAAATAAAGACTATAATTTACACGTATTTATTTAATAAATAATTTTTTAAATTTATCATATAATATGATGATAAATAAAAATTATATATATTTTTTATTTCTAAATGTATAAATAGTATTGATGTTTAATATTTGAGGACACGGTTCCTCAGACGAAAAGCACTTTTCTTTTTCCTTGTCTCATGTTGGTGGATTTGCTATAAATTTTTAATGATCACACGAAATAGAAAAAATAAAAATAAAATAAAAGGTACGAAAATTTTGACGATATCAACGCCCCATTTTTCGCGATAAGAAAATAACACATGAGAAACTAATTTGATCTTTTTATTATTATTCGAGATTTTTGAAAACATAATATATCGTGAGAATTTGGTTGGTGGGGCCTTTTTGTCCACGTACAATGATTCTACAATAATATTTTTATTTATTTATTTATTTATTTATTTTTGTAAGGAACAAAGGAACAAAAGGAACAATAATAATATAAGTTTAATTAAAATCAATCAGTGGTTCGGGCAGACTGGTTGTTATCGTGATCGCTGTCACCGCTGTCCAAAAGTGGTCTGGAGTTTGATCTCTGTTTACACTTTGGATAAACGAGAGAGGGTTAAAAGGAAAATGCTAGATGTACACTTCAAATAGGGTGTACATCTTACACACACTTTATTCTGGAATGAGATAAATTTTATTCATTATATTAATGTGACGAGTGGATGAATACCCACTTCAAGATGAGGTGGGTATAGAATGTACACCCCATTTGAGATGTACACCTAGCATTACTCGGATTAAAAATAAAAGGTATATATAAATATCTTACACCCCACCCCACCCCATCTTGGGGTGGGGTGAATTCCACTCGTCACTCCATGTGACGAGTGGAATAATACCCACCCCAAGTTGGGGTGGGGTGTAGGATGTACACCACTAAAAGAGTGTACACCTAGCATCGCCTTAGTTGACTTTATAATAATATAAATTTCAATACAAATTATATGATAAAAAATTTATAATCATATTTAGTCTTATACTTCTAAAATGATATAAGCTCTCTACACCTACTATATATATATATATATATATATATATATATATATATATATATATATATATATATATATATATATATATATATAGTTTAGTTACTATACTTATACAAGTACTAAATAATTAATACTTATAATAGCACAAATCTCAATACAAATTATATGATAAAAGAATTGTAAATATATTTAGTTTTATACTTTTAAAAATATATAAGCTCTACTCCTTTCTCTCTCTCTCTCTCTCTCTCTCTCTATATATATATATATATATATAGTTTGATTACTATACTTGTACAAACACCAAATAATTAGTACTTGTAAGTTTTCTACCGTTAAATTTATCTTTTTGACTAATTTCATCTCTTAAATCATTCTATTCAATCAACCATTCACTTAATCCAAGAGAACTACTATCATCTTAACCACACATTTTTTCATTCAAAAACTAAAAATCTGCAAACACCAAAAACTTGGTACTTTTAAAATTATAAAAACTCAACTTTATATACTTTCAAAAACACAAGCTCAAATATGCTTGTAATTTTTTTACCATTGAATTTATATTGAGATTCGCGATATTGTACTTTCTGTTTCTCTCTCTTTAGTTAATTTTACAATAGCACAAATCTCAATGCAAATCTTATGGTAAAAAACTCACAAATATATTTGGATTTATACTTTTAAAAGTATATAAGCTCTACTTTATATATATATATATATATATATATATATATAGAGAGAGAGAGAGAGAGAGAGAGAGAGAGAGAGAGAGAGAGAGAGAGAGACTTGTGTTCTTTTAAAAGCATGGAGGTCTCCTTGCTCCCAAATTGTTTTCGATGTTGGGACTTCCGAATGGACGATTGGCTCTGTTAAACTTGATTTAGAGTATTTTAAAGGCCTAAAAATTAATTTTCGTGATTTTTTTATATCATTTGACTAGTGATCAAAATGGCTAAAAATTAATAATTTTAATGATTGTGGTGAGCCGTTTGCAAGTTTAACGGTATAGAAATATCCAAATCACGTAAAGTTTTGATAGAAAATTATTTATACTATATAAAATAAGATCAATATTTTTGATCTAAAATTTTAATATCATATCATCACATTTTGTGAGATGTTTATTTTCAGTCGTTGATTTTGAGCCATTTTGATTACTAGGTAAATAATATCAAAAAATCGTAAAATTTATTTTCTAAATACTTCAAATATTCTAAATCAAGTTTAACGAAGCCGATCATCCATTCGAACGTCTCAACATTAAAAATAACTTGGGAGCACGAAAACCTCCGTGCTTTTAAAAATACAAGTTCTACTATATATATATATATATATATATATATATATATATATATATATATATATATATATATATATATATATATATATAGGTAAAATTTTAATAATTTTTTTTACTATTTATAGTAAGATTTATATCTCTGTCTAAAAATTAAGAATTTTATCATTACTTTTTAGATAGTACTTTTATATTTGGCCATTCATTTTGGAACTACTTTTAACTTCTAAATACTTTATATAGTGCAGATTAGTTTAAGATGAATCTATTTGTGATTTTAAATGTCTTATCATCAAAAATAAAATAGAAAAATAAAAAAATTTATATTTTTAAAAGCATAATAATTTCTCTCTCTCTCTCTCTCTATATATATAGAGAGAGAGAGAGAGAGAGAGTAGAGCTTATATGCTTTTAAAAGAACAAGTTTATTCACGCTTGTAAATTTTTTATCATTGGATTTGTATTGTAATTTGTGCTTTTTATTTTTTTTTCTCTCTCTTTAGTTGACTTTACAATAACACAAATTTCAATACAAATCAAATGGTAAAAATTTACAAGCAAAAATTGACTTTTACTTTTAAAAGTATATAAGCTCTAATATATATATATATATATATATATATATATATATATATATATATATAATATATATATATATATATATATATATATATATATATAGTAGAGTCCAACTACTATATTTTTATGAGTAAAATCTCTCCGTACTCATAAATTTTCGGCCCTTGGATGAAGGAACGTGCAGCTAAGATGATAGTGATCCCCTAGGATTTATACTATTTCACTAACAACCTACTAAACACTAGGGAGACTACTATCATCCTAACCGCACATCACTTCATCGAATGACGAAAAAGTTATGAGTACAAAGTAGTTTATACTCATAAGAATATAGTAGCCTTACGCTATATATGAGTCCGACTAGCTACTATACGTAATTTTATGAGTAAAATCTCTTCTTACTCATAAATTTCCGGCTCTTGGATGAAAAAATGTACGGTCAGGATTATAGTGGTCCCCTAGGATTTATGCTATTTCACCAGCAACCTACTAAACCCTAGGTGTACTACTATCATCCTAACCGCACATCCCTTCATCCAATGGCGAAAAAGTTAGGAGTACAAAGTGGTTTTTACTTATAAGAGTATAGTAACCCTACGGTATATATGAGTCCGACTACTATACTTTTATGAGTAAAATCTCTTCGTACTCATAAGTTTTCGGCTTTGGATGAAGAAATGTGCGGTTAGGATTACAGTGGTCCCCTAGGATTTATACTATTTCACCAACAACCTACTAAACCTATGGGGACTACTAGAATCCTAACCGCTAATTCCTTTATCACAGGACGAAAAAGTTATACAAAGTGGTTTATACTCATAAGAGTATAGTATACATCGATATTTTATAGTCTATAATATATATTTTTTGCACTGCTAGTTTTTAGGACTATTAAATACTTAAATAATATTATATATATATATATATATATATATATATATATATATATATATATATATATATATATATATATTTAAAATTTATAACATTTTATATATTTAATATGCAAGTATTATGAATGTCATAGAGTATGATGTATAGTGTATCAGATACATATAATTTTAAATTTTTTTTCTCTCTAGTAATATTCACTAAAAAACTTTTTATTTCGACAATTACTGTAATGTTTGTTTAGCTATAACTACTTATTTTTTAAGTCAATAGCAATATAGAGATCTAAAGTGAACATTTTAAAAGTTGAGAGGCTCCCCACAGTCTACATATGACTCCGTTACCGGCACCAAGCATTTAGTGAGTTTTCCACCGTTAGATCTATCTTTTTAATTATTTTTATCTCTTGGATCATACTATTTCTTCAACTACCCACTAAATCTTAAGGGTCCACTATTATCCTAACCGTACATCTTATTATTTAAAAATTAAAAATTTAATAACATCAATGATTTAGTACTATTAATAGTATAGTAGCCTAGTTTTATTAAATTAGTTAACCACTCGAAAAGTCAAAAATGGAAAAAGGCTGACCCAAACACTTATTGTTGATTTTATATAGTAAATATCAAAGACTGAAATTTAATTAATCCAAAATTTTAATTAAATATCTTGCACATTGTATATAAGTTTTTATATATATATATATATATATATATATTTCTTTCCAAATTGAGACTTACATTTAATAATAATTCTTCTTACACACTCTAGATGCTACACGTAATATAAATCCAATACGTTAAAAATGCAATGGAAAACGATTGGGACAGGTTCAAGCCTATTAATAAACCTAACTTTAATTTAAGGTTGTGCTCTATTAAGTGCATCAACTATCATTTCGGGTCATCATAATTTTTTCCTTCTTTTATGAGGACCACACGTCCACCAGAGTCATTGAATTGATTTTATGGAATTGTTTATATATATATATATATATATATATATAATATATATATATATATATATATATATATATATATAGAGTAGAGCTTTTATGTTTGTAAAACACAAATAAATTTATGTTTGTAAATTTTTTACCATTAAATTTATATTAATATTTATACTTTTTATTTTATCTTTCTTTCTCTTTAGTTAACTTTATAAAAATACAAATTTCAATACAAATTCAACGGTAAAAAATTCACAAACATGAATGTGCTTGTGCTTTTAAGAATATATAAGTTATACTCTCTCTCTCTCTCTCTCTCTCTCTCTCTCTCTCTCTCTCTCTATCTATATATATATATATATATATATATATATATATATATATATGCTAGAATACTATCTATAGCACTATCAAGTTTTTAGTCTTTGGATTAAAAAATGTGTAGTTAAAATGATAGTGGTCCCCTAGGGTTTACTAGGTGGTTGGTTGAATAGTAAAAATCTTAGGGGACCACTGTAATTCCAACCGCATATTTTTTCATTCAACGGCAGAAAACTTAATAGCACCAATTGCTTAGTGCTATCGATAGTATTCTAGCCGGACTATATATATATATATATATATATATATATATATATATATATATATATATATATATATATATATATATATATATATATATATATATATATATATATCAGGATTAATAAATAGTAGTTTTAGTCCATAATTTAAAAGCTATGCTTCTGGACAGTGTTGAAAATTTATAAACACGATACGACACGATGTGTGTTGAATTATATTTGATACGTATTGATTATAAAAAAATATTTGTATATTAACACGTAATGATATAAAATATTTATTTTGTTGATAATAAAATATTTTAATTACTTAATTACTATATATTTTTATCAAATTTTTTAAATTTTATTAAAAAAAATATTTATTACTTTTTTTTAAAAAAAATTGAGTTTGTACTATCGGTATAGAAATTAGATACATTCCAAAACGATAGACTTTTAAATTTTTCATAATTTAAACTATTAAAACTACTATTATATTTTTATATTCAACACTTGTTTACGTCAAAACTCAAAATTTTATAATAAATCTGTAAAAAATAAATAAA
>CM054951.1:13197540-13242540 GCA_029168755.2 Tillandsia fasciculata
ATTAACTAATTAATTTATTAAATTATTTGTAGTAAATTAAATTATTTATTAACAATACTTATTATTATTAATTATTTTATCAATTAATATTTAAAATTATTTAATTAAATAAATTAAATTATTATTAAATTAATATTTTTATATTAATTAATTAGATAAAATATTATTATTTTAAAATTATAATTATTTTTATTCTTACTATTTTAATATAACTATCCGAATATTATTTTTTTTTTTATTTTCGGAAACAATTCAAATTTCATTCAAACGCAAAATCAATATTGTTCCACTTATTTTCGAACTTATACCTATATCTAGAATAAGCAATTCTAATTTATAGCTGAACAGAGAGATGATGTAATTTATGAGGGATTTTGAGAAATAAGGTGCACATGAGTAATAAAATAATTTGTTTGAATGTGGAAACAAATTGTACAGAAAAAAAAAAAATCAAATTATATAACAAACTTTTGACTTTTTTTTACTAATTAACTAATGATCATAAAGTCTAAAAATTTACTTTAAATTATTTCCCATAATAAATTCTATCTATATTTGAAATGATTGAGTTTACTATTTTTATATTGTAGCAATATAATAAAATTAGTTTATAGCGATATATTTTTATGACATTTTTTTTTATAAGTGTTCTATTTATATTTCATCTATATTTAAAATTAGATTATAGAAATATATTTTTGGAATATATTACAATAATGTATCGCTATATATCCTAGCGACTGCACATATAGCGACACTAATAATAAGTGGCGGTATTTTTTTCAGCAGTATTTTTTTAAAATTTTAAAAATATTTAAAAGTACCGTCATAGTATAATTTTGTTGTAGTGTAGAGTTTAAATGAAAAGATTTTTGAGTAAATTAAATCATGGCCCTCAAAGCAGGAGCTGAAATTAAAGTATTAAATAATTATAATTACAATATAAAATTTTTTCTAAACTCAAGTTTGCTTTTGTGAGGTAGAAGTAATACAAAAGCATGTTTCGTGTTAGCTGGGTTGGGCAGATATATTCTACACTTCTTTCTTTTCCCAAAAATTCTTGTAGTTTTTTTAATATTTACTAAATCAAAATTAGGGTTATTTTTGCATATAGCTCTATTTTTTATTTTTTTTACAAATAGTTTCATAAAATTTAAAATTATAAAAATAATTTTATACTTGCCACGCGAACACCACGCAAACGGCAAGGGCAGTAAGATGTTCGAATTGAATAGAGTAAATAATTAACGTGTTCAACTTACATATCTCATCTATGTAGCGCTTATGTGATTTATATGGCAGAAATATGTCTAATTTTATAAATATAAATTTAAAAAAATTATTTGTAAAAAAAAATAAGTATTAAAGGGCCAGCTGTAAAAAAAAGACAAAATTGTAAAAGCTAAAATAGTAAAGAACTTATCTTAACTATACATGTGTCATTTTAAATTGGCTATCTGATTTTAAAAAAATTATTTTACTATCTATCCTTTCAATTTGCTTGATTTAAATTAGTCAATACTATGTATTTTAACTTCAAAATTTAAGTTAATTACTTATTTGAAGATTTTATAGTTACGAAAATCGCATAAAGTATATTATCTAAATCTGTAAAAATAAACCGCTTATTCAAATTGTAAAATTAAAATGTCGACGTTAATTGATTTAAATTAAATAAATTAAAATATTAGATAATAAAATTAAAATATTTAAATATTAAACAATTGATTTAAAATGATAATAGTTCACATAAATTCAATATGTTTTCATCTTATAAAAAAAAAATATTGATTCTACTAATTTTTCCTTAAAGAGAGGCCAAACATTACAACAAAATTATATTATAACGAGATTTTTAAGTGTTTCTAAAATCGAAAAAAAGTATCGATAGTAAAAATACTGACACTTATAATTAGTGTCGCTATATATGCAGTCGTTAGGGTGTATAGCGATACATTATTATAATGTGTTCTAAAAATATTTTCTATAATTTAATTTTGGATATAGATAAAATATAAATAAAATATTTGTATAAAAATATTACAAATATGTGTCTCTATAATTTAATTTTGTTGCAATAAAAATACACATGAAAATGTAAGGTATAATTAATCTTTGTCGTTTTTTCTTTTAATTTCCAGCCACAACAACCTTGTACTCAATAGTTTTAATGTTAAAAAGAGATAATGGAATCTAATAAATGAAGTAGGTTAGCTACCATTAGTTAAAGCTTATATTTATTCCTCTCCATCAATGACCCAAGCTTTGTTTTAACAAAATATGGCAAAAATTTGGGTTAGGTTACATTTTTTTTTTTTTTTTTTTTTTTTTTTTGTTGGATCTTTATTTTTTTGTGTAGGGGTTAGGTAACATGCTACTCAACTAGTTAACATGTTTTATTAGTTTAACAAGTTTCATCTCTATTGCATATAACAAAGAATACCTTACATTTGAATATGCCTGTTGGCCTCACTTTGAGGGAAAATTAGTAGAATCAATAATTTTTTAAGATAAAAACGTACAAAATTTATTTAAACTGTGAGTCATTTTGAGTTAGTCATTTAATATTTTAAAATTTTAATTTAATTATTCTATTCAGTCTTTCAACGATACTTTAATTTTAAAATTGAAATGCGTTATTTATTTTGACATATTTAGTTATCATACTTTATGTAATTATCGTAACGATAAATTTATTAAAATAAATAATTAGTTTATAATTTAAAGTCGAAGTATTATAAACTGACTCAAATCATTCGAATTGAAAAGTTGGATAAAAAATAAATTTTTTAAAATTTAGGTAGCTTAATTAAAGCAGTTTTTTTTTTTTTTTTGGTTTAGTTTACAAACTAAAAGTAGAACAAAAAAAAAAAAAAAAAAATTACTAAGAACTTACTCGTAACATTCGTCTCTGTTATCATCCAGTCAATTATCTTCTTGTTGAGCAATGCTATTCGTATCAGTGAAATTCACCTCATTTCAGATGAATGGGGTGTAAGATGCACAACTGATTTTGGATCTAAAAGAAGTTTTTTTCCTTCTTATTACATTTGAGTAATTTTTTTATAGTTTTTTTTAAAATTATTTATAACATTATTATATATATTTTTACAGTAAAACTCTGTTGATCTGCATTTGGCCCTCGCCAATAGATTTAGCACCAAAAAACTAAAAAAAAAAAATCCAAAATTCTCATTCCATTTATATATGTGCATATTATTTATGATTAATTTGTTATCTTTCTCTTTGCTTTGTCCGCATAAAGGAACATCCGTGCACATAAACCAAAAGAAGTGCTCTCTCATTTACCAATATCCGCCCAACTCTGTGGCCCCACACCCTCCCTTGGACAGTGAAATTATTCCATGCACCCGGTTCACAAGTAATTCTCATACACCATCCCTCTCTGTTAATCTTATAATAGAGATTTTCAAATTAGAATCCAAATTTCTGGATAAATCTTTTATTTTATAAGTTATTAAATATATTTTACGATTTTTAAAATACCTATTTATTTTAGATAATAATATTTTGTTGACTTTTATATTAATTTCATATTCTAAAATTTTAAAACTTGACATTTTGTATATTGCTAATTGTATGTATCTTATTAGAATTTTGATTTTTAAATATAATTATCAAAAATTGAGTGCTGCGTAAGTGAAACAATGATTTAGTATACAATTATAAATTATTGAAATTCAAACTCATGAGCTTTTGTTATGCAATAATGCTATTTAAATAATTTAGTATTTTTTTTTTTTTTTTTAAAAAAAAGCACAAATAAATGGTAAAGAACAATATTTTTTTATATTTTATATATTATATATTCAACGGTGTACGAAGTGTAAGGATACACCAAGTTCACGCAATAATTTCTCCGTTTTGAGCTAACCACCGCATGCGAGAAACCGCGGGAGAACTGATAAGTCGCTTTCTATGCCGATATACCGCATAGCGATATCATGCGGCCGCGAAACCACCTTGTGGGAGAAAATAGCGAGAGAAGTCGCTTTCTATGCGATATATCGCATAGCGATATCATGCGGCCGCGAAACCACCTTGTGCGAGAAAACCGCGAGAGAAGTCGCTTTCTATGCGATATATCGCATAGCGATATCATGCGGCCGCGAAACCACCGCGTGCGAGAAAACCGCGAGAGAAGTCGCTTTCTATGCGCGATATACCACATAGCCATATTATGCGGCCTCGAAACCACCGCGTGCGATAAAACCGCGAGAGAAGTCGCTTTCTATGACGATATACCGCACAGCGATATTATGCGGTCGGGATCACGAGATTTTATTTGGTTTTTTGTCTTTTTCCGGACATAATACGTGGCGTGAATCGAAAGCCACTTGAGTGGTTCGTTCGTAGTGGATTGGTGCATTCCGTGCGAATCCGCGTGCAGTACACCGAACAGGAAACAGCATATTGATCGAATGACTCGCCGACACGTGGACTCTGCACCCAGTAAACTCGCGGAAAACAACGTGAGTTCGTAGGTTTTTCATTGAACCCGGTCCACCGTATTCGTTTCTGAGATTTTTTTTTTTTTTTTTGTAAAAGTTATTTATATTATTAATTTTCATTAGTTAGATAAAAAATTATTTTTTCACTCAATAAAAGAACTTGCATGCAATGCTCAATTTTGATCTATGCTTAATACTATATTAATTTGTTAACGTGTAATGTACGATAAATTTATTTGATAAGATAAATAAATATCTATCACTTAACACGTTTTATGACGTCCTTCACTCACATGTAATACAATGAGCTTGTTTGGCGGGATAGATAAATATATTTTAATAACATACGTTTGAATAATAATAATAATAATAATAATAATAATAATTTTTCTCTTCATCTGTAAAGTGCATGTTTTTTGTGCAGATATTCACACACGCTTCGCACGCATAGAAGCGCTTCCTCTACGTTAAAAGATTTTGTTTTATCATCCAAATAAAACTTCAGAATTACACTTATATTTGGTTAATTATGTCATATTCTTCACATATTATATTTCTTATATATATTTTTTTTTCCAACCCCAATATTTCTTTTCACTGATAGGTCTAGTGGATCGGTCAAAACAATAAATTTTTTCTTCTTTCTAAGTTTCCAAATCAAATTTGAGTCAACAAAAGAGAAAAAAAATCACCCATGAATTGTCAAGCCGTATCCAACAAGTCATTAGTATCGGTTTTAAGTCATTAATAGCGATTTTACGCTCAAACAGTCACATTATATTTAACTATAATTATTCATAAATAATAAAAAATATAATTTTCATCCCATCCATCCAATAGATCAATTATAGGTAATTTCTTATAATTTTTTTATTTTGCAATTTTATCATAAATATTATTATTTATTAATTATTAATTGACTAGTTTTATTGATGGAAACCACTATTATATATTATTAATAAAAAATAATTAATTTTATTTAAAAAAAAATCAATCAATATGATTATTTTTTACTTGTGCATACGATCGATATGATTCACATGATATCTATCATACAGCAAAGCAAAAATTTTAAGATAAATATTTTAAATAATCACAATTTTAAAAAAAAGATTACGTTATCCATACTCATTCAATATTAAAGAGAGTTTTTATATTAATCATTTCGAAGTAGATGAGGCATATATGAGGGAGTGTATAATAAATAGCATTTTTCAAAAAAAAAAAAAAAAAAATTGAACGAGAGCAATTTAAAAATACCCTATAGTCGAGGGGCCTCCGTGCAGTTTAAGCTGAAAAAAAAGGAAAAAAAAAGAAAAAAAAGGGCAAACATCTGACTATCCTTCTTTTGGAAGGCACGTCCGCGCCAATCCCCGTCCAATCCAGTGCGAGTCGACGAACAAAGGCCCACGCCTTTTCTCAATGCTCTCTTCCCATTGGTGCCACGTCACGTCGGCCCCACAATCCTCTCTTCTCATTGGCCGCCGCGTCGCGTCGAAATCGCTGCGGAATCGTCTCCGCGCGTCAAAATCTCGCGGTAAAATGTAAAAACAAAAAGGCGGGAGATTTCGCGCGCGGGGGTTGTTATCGCGAGGGGGGAGAGAAGTCTCGGGCGGACGCTACGAGGAATATCCATCCGATTTAATCCGACCCCTTCGAATCCGCCCAAACCGACGCTTTTCTACTTATCGTATAAGTACGTGCGCTTATCTGATAAGTAGATATGCTAGTTTTGATAAGTCGGTGAGGAGAGAGAGGACCGCATCGCATCGAAGAAAGCGAGCGAAGTCTCTCCGCTCTCTCTCTCTCCCTCTCTTTCTTTCCTTTTTTTTTTTTATTTTTTTTTTCTTTGCGTAGCTTCCGTCTCGTGCTCTCTTTCTCTGTCTCTATATATCTCCCTCTTTCGATTCACGAGATGGTCGAGAGAACCCTAGGACGCCGATTCCTCCTGCTTGTCCCCTGAAGCTCCTCCGATTCCCCCCTTCCAATCGCCATTCGTGACCTCCTTTTGCGCGAATTTTGGGCTCCTAATCGCGGTTTTGAGTCGATCGAGCTCTGGAGCGGCGATCTCGGTGCGGAAATGTCGTCGCTGAGCCGAGAGCTCGTGTTTCTCATCCTCCAGTTCCTGGAGGAGGAGAAGTTCAAGGAATCCGTGCACAAGTGAGTTTCTTTGCGGTTTTTGTTATGCTTTTTGGGCGATTTTATTTTATTTTTTTGGTGTCGTGGTTATCTAATTGGTGAGGGTTTTGGTGTAGGCTGGAGCAGGAGTCGGGGTTTTTCTTCAACATCAAGTACTTTGAGGAGAAGGCGCTTGCGGGGGAGTGGGATGAGGTGGAGAGGTACCTCTCTGGTTTTACCAAGGTTGATGATAATAGGTATTCGATGAAGATCTTCTTTGAGATCAGAAAACAGAAGTATCTTGAGGCGCTCGACAGGTTAGGGTTTTGTTTACAGTCGCAGTTTCTTTAATTCTCCTTTTGTTCTTCAAAGGTGGCAACTTTTTTGATCTTTTTTTTGTGTTTGGGTTTTTATCAGGCATGACAGGGCAAAGGCTGTTGAGATATTGGTGAAGGATCTTAAAGTGTTCGCAACGTTCAATGAAGAGTTGTATAAAGAAATTACACAGCTTCTCGGACTTGACAATTTTAGGTGATCTTTATTTCTTCTTGGTTATTATTATTCTAGAGGCTGATTATTCTTCTGTCGATTCCAAAAAACGACAATTATTCGAGAATCGGAACAAAGAAAATGCGACGTTGGGAAGAAATGAAAATTATTTGACCGTGTTGGTTGACGGTATTTTGTTTCTCTTAGTTCTAATTATATTATTTGTTATTGCGTTAAGTAAGGGAAGCGAAGAAGTTAGAAAAAGATAATGAGAAGTATAATGACCTGTATCATTTTTTTATAGCTGTCGAGCAAACAAATTTTGATTGGAAAGTCCATTAATCTTGATTATGTATTAATTATGATTCTGATATTACGACAAGGAGATAAGTCATATATAGAGTTTAAGTGTCGGCGAATGTTATATTTGAGAATGTTATATTTGAGAATATATATTGAACTTTGTGTAGCATTTGACCATCCGAGAATACACATAGTTTATTTTGAGTTTATTCTTTATAATCTTTAATTGTCCCTACTGTATTTATCCAAATCTACCAATCTATCTGACTGACTACATACTTGCTATCTAAAGGCGTTTTATTATCATAACTAACGATGAGTTTCCTTATTTGCAGAGAAAACGAGCAATTGTCCAAATATGGGGACACCAAATCTGCGCGTAGCATTATGCTGATAGAACTAAAAAAGTTGATAGAAGCGAATCCTCTCTTTAGAGAGAAGCTGGCCTTTCCCACTCTCAAGGCTTCACGCTTGCGAACTCTAATTAACCAAAGGTGCTTAGTTCTGCATTCCAAAACTGTAGTACCCACTGCTTTTCCCCCTCATAGTTTATTTATGTGCTTTTGTAATTATATAGTAGGCTGGTAAGATCTTTGGTTACTGCTTTTATCAGTTGCTGATTTGATGAAATCTGATTACCTGCAGTTTGAACTGGCAACATCAGCTTTGCAAAAATCCACGACCAAACCCTGACATCAAGACACTTTTCACAGACCATTCTTGTAACCCTCCTAATGGAGCTCGTGCTTCACCAGTTTCTGTTCCGCTTTCAGCTGTTCCAAAGCCTGCTGCTACATATACACAACTTGGAGCTCATGGAGTAAGTTGCTACCCAATTGCTACTCTGCATTACAACTGAAGCTTTTATATATAAATGCTCTATTTCTTATGCTTCATGTTTTCAATCGATACAGCCATTCCCACCTCCAGCAGCAGCTGCTGCGAGCGCAAATGCTTTTGCAGGTTGGATCCCTAACGCTACTGCTTCCGTTTCAGTTCAGTCTGCTGTTGTTACGACATCCTCAATACCTGTGCCATCAAACCAAGGTCTGAATTTCAATTTGTATATTTTGTTAGGACAATTTTCCACTTAACTGGAGTGATAAATAATTAGTAGTCTTTATTTGTTCCCACAATTTTGATGCTGTTTGGCTGTGAAAGTTTTCCATCTGACGTGATCCTGTAGTTATAGAATAGTTATTACAAATTTTAAGTGAATGATTTCCGTTTACAATTTCTGAAGTAGTAATGGATATATTATGGAGTGTGAATATCATGTTATGAGCTGAGCAATATGGCATGGACTAGCCATCTTTTTGTCTTCTTAAATCATCTTCGTAATCTCTTCTGGTCATTTGTCCGCAGGTTAATTTGGTCTTGCTTCATTATCAATGTGTATTATTTTATCATGTTTCATCTTGTCTATCATTTTGTCTATCAAGCTATCGTGTACTTTTTATGGCAATATAAATAAATATGAGTAAACCATTAATGGCTTTGTTTTTTTTGTTTTTGGAAGCTGGCGTTCATTGTGTGAATGAAATTAATATCATGATTATTCTCAGATCTTCGTCATGTTACCCTCCTTTTCTTTCCACAGTTTCTATATTGAAACGGCCGAGAACTCCTCCAAATGCACTTATGGCAGACTATCAGAATGCAGATTCAGAGCAACTAATGAAACGTCTGAGACCAGCCTTGCATCCTGCTGATGAGGTTATATAACTGTAATCTTATAGACTTCGATGAGGCTTCTACATAATTCTACAATTCACAGTTCTTCGTTGTCCTAAGAGTTAATAGTACTAATTTTCCCCACAATTTGCAGGTCACTTACCCTGCACCTATTCCACAAGTTCCATGGTCACTGGATGACTTGCCAAGAATGGTAGTCTGTACATTAACACAGGGTGCTAATGTTACTAGCATGGATTTCCATCCTTCTCATCACACACTACTTCTTGGTATGATGATCTCCTGACTTTTGAAGTACTTGTTTTCAGTTATTAATGAGATGGTTTTATTTTATAATTTATGTGAATTCTGTTAAGTTGGTTCTGCAAATGGTGAAATAACACTATGGGAGATTGGCTCACGGGAGAGACTGGTGTCAAAGCCATTCAAGATATGGGATGTGTCATCTTGTTCAACACAATTTCAGGTTCTTTCGTTTTTAGAAATTCATGAACTCTGCAATTTCGGTATCCTGTTAGTTGTTGTCGCACTATTTAGCTTTTATAGTGATTTGTACCATTTGCTGAGATCCTCTGTTTTTGTGTATGTGTTCTGTTGTATACTTTTTTTTTACTAGCTTTTCTGGCTTGTGCTTTCTCACTCCATTGCACAGAATACTTTTTCTAAAGATTCTTCAATGTCCATTACTCGAGTTGCTTGGAGTCCTGATGGAAGTTTGATAGGCAAGTGTCTTTATGCAGGATGAAGATACTCTATGCTTGTTCCTTTTTTCCCCCTTTCCTCCCCTTGAGCTTTATTTACATGGTTGCAGGTGTTGCATTCACAAAACACTTGATTCACCTGCATTCATATCAAGCGCCAAATGACCTACGCCAAGTTATAGAGGTTTGATATGATTTTTGATCCCTTTTTTAAAAAGTGAGATTGAACTTTAAATTCCTTAAGAAGTTTCTTATAAGTGTCTGTTCTCAGATCGACGCTCACACTGGAGGGGTTAATGATGTAGCATTCTCTCGTCCAAACAAAGAAATTTGTGTTGTAACTTGTGGAGATGATAAGTTAATAAAGGTTTGAAATGACCATATCTTTATGATTTTAGCTTTTGTTCCTTTTCTCTGTAGCTCTTTATCTGATTCATCTAGAAACTGTTTTCAAGGTCTGGGATATTCGTGGCCAAAGGCTTCATGTATTTGAAGGGCATGAGGCACCTGTTTATTCTATATGCCCCCACCACAAGGAAAGCATTCAGGTATTCTGTTGTTTTGCCTCTAATGTCCGGCAGTGATATGCCAGCGATATGACTTGTCTTTGTACTTACTAATGTCTTTAGTAGACGATGTTTATTTTTGAAAAGTTTCGCAACAGTAGATTTGACTACTTCATTTTCAACATTTACAAAGTGCTGTAGGATACTGAATTAAAGTTAATAAATTATTTTTATATAGAATTTTTTATATACATAGCTCTACAAAATTATCTATTTACGCACATGCATCCTTGCAAAATTTGAATTTTCATAAATGCCCTTCAAAATTTTGATTTCTGTGATATATGCCCTTGTATTTACGAAAGTGTTCTCCTTTAGAAACTTTCTCCATAGGAAATCAACTACCTGACAGGAAATGGATGACATGCCAACATATGATATGAGTATTTTTCTACAGAGTTGCACTTTTGATGGATACTATTTGGTAAGAAAAATAAGGTTAAACCTTAATTAATCATGGCTTTTACTTGGAGGTAGTGAAACCTCCATTAAATCCATGTCTGAATCAGCAGTACATTTTTGTGTTATTTCTTAGTTGCTTTTTATGTTTTACGATGTGCTTGAAGTCTTCCTACGACATGTCAATTATCATTTATCAGTTTTTGGAATGGAACCTCACTTACATTTCAACAATCATGATTTTGTCACATTAGTTGATGTGTTTAGCATTTAATGATTTGGGCTAATTTTGTCATGTTTTAAATAAGCAGTTCATCTTCTCCACATCTCTGGATGGAAAAATCAAGGCATGGCTATATGACAATATGGGATCTAGGGTAGACTACGACTCACCAGGATGCTGGTGCACTACTATGTTGTACAGTACTGATGGAAGTAGGTAAGAGAAGTAACCATAAGAGATCTAAGGACTAAGGCTAAAATGCAGATAACTCAAGGGATATATCATGACAATCTCCACTTTACTTCCTATGTATGGGAGTAATGATTGTTAGTTTTAGAAATTTAGGAAGCTACCGGTATATTGTGAATATCGATGGGGTAAAGTGCTTTTGATATATCCAAGGGTGTTTTCTGCGTTTTAGTTGAGTTTGAAAGGTGGCTTCAGTGATATGTATATTCCTGAGAATTGTTTCTAGTGCTGTTGCACTCAACCAACTCTATTATTTTGATGAAGATTGTTCTCATGTGGGACGAGTAAAGATGGAGACTCTTTCTTGGTCGAGTGGAATGAAAGTGAAGGAGCCATAAAGAGGAAATATATTGGGTTCAGTAAAAAATCAACTGGCGTCGTGCAGTTTGATACTGCCCAGAATCACTTTTTGGCTGCTGGCGAAGATAGCCAGATTAAGTTTTGGGATGTTGACAATCCTAGTATGCTCACAAGTACTGATGCTGAGGGTAGCTTACCGGTTAGTCTTATTCTCGATGTTTACTCAGTAAAAATTGTATGGAGACCCGCTCAGCTGTAGGCCTTTTTGAAATAGACAATTTCGCTTTTGCTTACGTCGATTTGAACTATTTCCATCAGTTAAATGGGAATTTCGTTAAATCCACTAAATTTTAACTACTATGCTTGCGTTCAAGCTGCCAGATTTGCGTGTTCCGTTAATAATTAATGGCGGGTTGCTAATGGAGCTAAAAATTCTAATGAAATCCCTGTTTTAGCTGACTGAAACAATTGAAATAAAAACAAGCAAAAGTTTTGAGGTGTGTGAGTAAAAAAGGGAAAAAAAAATCAAGTTGAGGGTTCTATTTCGAAATGGCTTAATACAATTTTACCTATGTACTTCCTTGTTGTAAGGGGCCCCACTATAATGATTATTAGCTTTTTGACCTCTATTGTCATTTTTATTTTTCAGAGTTTTCCCCGTCTGAGATTCAACAAGGAAGGGAATCTCCTTGCTGTAACAACAGTGGATAATGGTTTTAAGATACTTGCTAATGCTGAGGGCGTCCGATCATTGCGGGCTTTTGGCAGCCGATCTTTTGAACCATTTAGATCTCAATATGAGGCTTCTCCTATGAAGGTATGAAATAAAATTTATTAAAATTGCATTATTAGAGTTATTTATTAAGGGTTTCTAACTCTTCGAAGTTTCTTAATCAGTTCTCAGGCGCACCTGTAGTTGCAAGCATCTCTCCAAACATCAGTAGAGTGGAACGTCCGGAGAGAAACTCTCCTGCAAAACCAACTCCTATTCTTGTATGTTATTTAAGTCTTATAATTACTTGGCTTTCTATGCATTTCTTGTATTACTTTGATAACGGACATTTTATCTACTTTATTTAAATTTGCCAAGGTGAAGTTACGAGCCCTTTTAAAATCTGGTGAAAGAATCTTGGGGATATCTGTTTAACCGGGTTATATTTTAGTTTATCTGTGAACTTGTTATTTATTCTCCTTATTTTTTATTTGTCTTTGCGATAGTTTGTAATTACAATTAGCTTTTATGCCTTTCTAATCCCATGGTTGAATTTTTGAAGAATGGTGGTGATTCAACATCAAAAAACATAGATAATAAGCCAAGAATTTCAGAAGAATTGCCTGATAAAGCAAAAGCATGGGAATTGGCTGAAATTCTGAATCTGCAACAATGCCGGGTTGTTACTATGCCAGAAACTCCAGATCCTGCCAGCAAGGTGGTAGCCTTTTTTATTTCTCTATTATTTTTAATACACTTTTTTTTTTTACTATGATTTTGACAATCCCTTTATTATAGGTGGCTAGACTACTGTACACTAATTCAGGAGTTGGACTTTTGGCTCTTGGGTCTAATGCAGTTCAAAGGCTCTGGAAGTGGAGCCGCAATGAGCAGAATCCAACTGGAAAGGTAATTAAATTTGTTTTTACTCTATGCCTTAGTTTGGATATTTATCTTGGCTAAAGGAGAGCATACTAACTTCGTAGAGGTCTGAAGGCCACGGCTAGTGTTGTGCCACAGCATTGGCAACCAAATAGTGGCCTTGTTATGACTAATGATGTATCAGATAACAATCCGGAGGAAGCTGTCCCTTGCATCGCCCTGTCAAAGAACGATTCTTATGTGATGTCCGCATGTGGTGGGAAGGTTTCCTTATTTAACATGATGACTTTCAAGGTAATAAACATTCTTTATTGGTTGACATGTTATATGAGATTTGTTTTTTTAATATATACACCTGGAAATATGTGAGTGTGTGCATGTACACCTGCAAAGCTGGTATTTGCATTCAGTCACCAAAAAACAGTATCTATTTCCAGCATAATTACAATGGTTTTCTTATGCATACATGGAATATCATGCAGGTAATGACCACGTTCATGCCGCCCCCTCCAGCTTCGACATTCCTAGCATTCCACCCTCAAGACAATAATATCATAGCAATTGGAATGGATGATTCAACCATCCACATATACAATGTGAGGGTGGATGAGGTAAGTGTTTGGCTTGATTTGGCCTTTTGCTTTGCTTGTTATCACTCGGAAAGCTGTACTGCCTTCGGTTGGTTATAGATAAGCTTATTTTCACTTGTGTCAGGTTAAAATGAAACTCAAAGGCCACCAGAAGAGGATAACAGGATTGGCATTTTCCAACAATCTTAATATCCTTGTATCTTCAGGTGCTGATGCACAGGTATTTGACAATCACAGATTCTTCTATTTGCATTGATGTTGAAATATGGTTTTAGTTCTTGCTATATTGTTTGGATTGATTCAGATCATTTCTTTGGCTTTGGCGTAGTAAATTTGACTTTCTATTTTTTTCAGCTTTGTGTGTGGAACACAGAGAACTGGGAGAAGAAGAAAACTGTGCCTATCCAGCTTCCAGCTGGCAAGCCGGCTTCTGGGGACACTAAAGTCCAGTTTAGTTCTGACCAAAGCCGCTTGTTAATTGTCCATGAAACGCAGCTAGCTATATATGATGCTGCAAAAATGGAGCGTAATCATCAGGTAAATGCCCTGCACATGCATTACTTAATTACTTGTTATGTCCTGTTATCCTCAAAGAAATTGCCTTCTCCTTCAGTGGGTTCCACAGGACACTCTGTCAGCTCCAATATCGCATGCATCATACTCGTGCAACAGCCAATTGATTTACGCTTCCTTCTGTGATGGTAACATTGGTGTGTTCGATGCCGATAATTTGAGACTAAGATGTCGAATAGCGCCTCCAGCATACATGTCCCCGACCTCCTTGAATAGGTATGTTTTTATAAATTCAGCCTGCTTTGTCATTCGAAGGAACAATACTAATCTCATTCTGAGGTGTCCTTAGTCATTTGAACTTGCGGACTAACAAGAACAAAAGAGATAAACAATGTAGTTTGTGCAATTTTACATCTATGCGTGTCATGTCATACCATTCTCATTCTATTTGCTATCATTTTCTATACACATGATTGATTTTTAAATATATCCTTATGCTTTTCTTGTGCTGTAATTATTAACTCCTTCGACAAATATTTTCTTCTGCAGTAAGTATATAGCTTTTAAGTTTTTACTCACTGGTTGAGCAATTGTTTCTGCAGTAACCCACCGGTCTATCCTGTTGTTCTTGCGGCGCACCCACAAGAGCCGAATCAATTTGCTTTTGGATTGACTGATGGGTCGGTTAAAGTTATTGAACCGGTAGAATCTGAGGGGAAGTGGGGCACTCCCTCTCTGGTAGATAATGGAGTCCCTAATGGACGGACATCGGCATCATCAGCTACCAGCAACGCACCTGCCGATCAAATCCAAAGGTGAATGCTTTCTCATCATGCAATGTAAATGTTTATAGTCTGAATGCGGTGCCGCTTGTATTTATGCCGTATTTGTTTCTAGGTTTTTTTTTTTTCTTTTATTTTAACTTTTATTTATAGAAACTCATAAGGTGAAAACAAATAAGAACAGTGTTTGCTTGTGCTTCGTTAAGTGATGATGCTGATTTGACTAGAACTAATGTTTGTAGGATCTTTTTCAACCTCTATTTATCTCAAATGTTCTTTTTCATAGTAACTCATAAGGCGAAAACAATAAGAACAGTGTATGTTTTGTGCTCCTTGTAAATCATAATACTGATTCTACCAGATCTAATGCTTGATATTGTTGGAAAAGGAATCTTGTTAATTGAGATGCAGCGGCAGCCATTTGATCTTTATCAGTTTGATTCAGATAATCATCTCTTTTATTTGTTCACTGATTTCTTCTTACTGGTCTTGGTGTTTGTTCAAAGCCTTTTTTTTTTCCCCTTCTTTTTATCATCCTGGGAGAATTGGGAGCTTGTTGTTCCCTACACCTGTGCACTGAGTCCTTATCCGACGGGGACTAGAATTCGCACTCTTCATGTCATAAATCATTGCTTGAGTGTGGCTGTTTATGTGATTGAATTGGGTTGTAATTTTGTTTTGCATTTTCGTCTGATGGTTCATGGTCGGATCAATCGATTGGATGGTTTTTCGTGTCGCATGTTAGAGCGGCAAGAGATTCTGATTCGGTGGGAACTGAGTGAGGGAATGAGCGGAAAGAGACATTCCCTGTGAAATAGTTTCCCCTTAGCTGTTCCAGTTAAAGGGGAATATGCCTTTGGCCCCTCTACGATATTGACTGTGTGTGGATTGATTGTGAATATATGGACAATTTGTTATACGATACTCTTTGAATGTATGCGTAAGTGATAAAAGTGTAAGAATTAATGTTTTGAAATCAAATTCTAATATGATAAATATGATCTATTAATATATAAAGAATCATAAAATTTGAAAACTTATTACAAGTTCACAGTAAGCATCATTATTTAATTTGTGAAAAATAAGATTTCGAAATTTATCTTTTTCTATATAGTAGATTATTTAAATACCATAAAACATGTTTAATGAGCAAAATTTGGATTTTAAATTTTCTAAAAATGTGTAAGATGTATTACACTTGTAAAATAAGTTTGAGGGACCGAAGTGAAATTTCATGAAGTTCGGGGCAATTTTTAACCCACTCCACCACAAAAAAAAGAAAAAAAAGAAAAAGAAAAAAAAAAAAAAAAAAAAAAAAAAAAAACAAAAAAAAAAAGAAAAAAAAAAAAAACACCCTGCAATATCCCCTTCCCCCTTCTTCTTCGCTCTTGAACCCTAGCTAGGGTTTCTTTTTTCCCGCTCCCGAACCGAAACGGGAGATCGCCGGAGATCGGCGGCGGAGGAGATGGCGAACAGGACGGACCCGTCGGCGAAGAGCATACACGGGACGAACCCGCAGAACCTGGTGGAGAAGATCCTGCGGTCGAAGATCTACCAGAACACGTACTGGAAGGAGCAGTGCTTCGGCCTCACCGCCGAAACCCTAGTCGACAAGGCCATGGAGCTCGACCACCTCGGCGGCACCTTCGGCGGCAACCGCAAGCCCACCCCCTTCATGTGCCTCGTCATGAAGATGCTCCAGATCCAGCCCGAGAAGGACATCGTCGTCGAGTTCATCAAGAACGAGGACTACAAGTATGATCCTTTGCCGAATCAATTAGAAAATGCTTGTTATATACGGGATGGATTATATTGATCATGTATAAGACGTGCTTAATACGCCCTTGTTCACAAAACATGAATTTTTCGGCCTTTTGTATGCGTACGAAACCAAAGAATTATTCACTTCTGCGTACTTTACATGAATAATTTGGTAATTATTCGCATATTTACTGACTAGGCTGTTTTTCTTGTTGGATTTTTGATTAGGTATGTTAGGGTTCTCGGGGCCTTCTATATGCGGATCACGGGCACTGTCGCCGATGTGTACCAGTATCTTGAGCCACTCTACAACGATTACCGGAAGCTTCGGCGGAAGCTACCGGATGGGAGTAAGCATCTGACTCCGATAAAATGATATTTTGGTAGAATTATTGTCGTTATTATAGGGTGTTGATTGGATGGTGTTCGAAATTTTGATTCTAGGTTTTTGCTTGACTCATGTGGATGAGGTGATTGACGAGCTCTTGACTAAGGATTACTCCTGCGACATTGCCCTCCCGCGCATCCAGAAGAGGTGTGTGTGTGTGTGTGTGTGTGTGTGTGTGTGTGTGTTTCTTCCGTCCCGTTTTTCATACTAAACTCTTTTCGTTTTATTTTCCTGTTTATTTTGTTGGCATGCAATAGGATATGATAGTTTGATTGCTGCAATGATGTGTTTTGCATTTTGAGTAATTCAGCTGTGCTTTGATTTTGTGTATTTCATTGCTAAGTTGATATGAAAAGGACTTGAAATTGATATGGAACTGCATATTTAATGTCTAGTAGTATATTGCTAAGTGGATCAGTAAGCCTCTTTAATCGAATGGTTTTAAAGCGCTATAACATGATTTGCTAATCGCTGAGTTCATAATCATGTTAATATGCTTACATTTTTTTTGTGAATGTGTTAAAGAGGTTCCTTTAAGTGATTGGTAGAGTTGGGGAAGTCCTTTTTTTTTTTTTTGGGGTGCCAAAAAAGAAATTGTTTGACATGGCTTTTCATGTGGCTCCTCCATTCTGGTCTAGTATCTTCATAATCATCCAACTGCTGCTTTTTAAAACAGATGGAATCTTGAGACTACTGGTGTATTAGAACCAAGAAGAAGTGCTTTAGAAGATGATTTTGAAGAGGAAGAAGAAAAAGAAGAAGATGAACAACCGATGGAAGTAGAAGCTGATGGACATGAGAAGGTGGGTATATCAATCTGCTTCTGTGTTTTGCCCAAGCCACCGTTTTTCTTTCAGTGTTCATTTCTTGGTCTTTTGGTGTCTTTTCAAGTAGGATTACTATCGAGGACGGAGTCCCACGAGGGGGAGAGACAGGGATAGAAAGCGCGACAGCTACAAATATAGGTACGATGTCTTTTACTATGTTATTTTTTGTTTTAATTCTCTTGTAATCAGTTTTAAGTATAGATAAATGCTTTGGCTACACTTGCCATATTAATCTCCATCCAATCTTCGTCGCTCATCGATGTTGGCTTTTTGATTTTTCGAGCAACGCCTTATGAAGGCCTGTTGTATCAAAAGGGCTTTCACTCTTCTCTGCCAAAGATCGAAATTTTTTTACCGTTAAATTTTTCCACCTCAAACTTAGATGATGAGACCTTCGACATCTCTACTGTAGCGCAAACCTGATTCTCTGATACCACTTGTTGGGAATTTGATGGACCGTCCGTTATGCGCTATCAAGACAGACGCACGAAAAATAGAGAAAACACTTGTACACCCAAACATGGGGCGATAATCTTACACCCATGTATCTAAGGGTTTAGACACCTTTTGGAGGCTTTAATATTAAATAAAAAAAAGTTGACAAGACTAGTGTGAAAATATTGGCCCTTGAATGGATAGGGTGTAAGATTTACACTCACTTTTTGGGTATACAATAGCATTGCTCAAGTATATTATTTTAGCTTGTAGCTGCCTCTTTATTTTTTTTCCAGCTATTATTTATATGTCTTAGGATGGGATTAGATGTTGTTAAGGAGCCTTTCAAACAAGTTTATTTCTAGATCTCATCATTCAGGTGTCACCTTGTAGCTATTTTTCTGATGCATGATATATGCTGTACAGTTTATTTAGGAAAAGGTCCAAAGATGTATACTATTTTGACATGCACATGCTTTATCATTTACAGTTTATTTAGGAAAAGGTCCAAAGTTGAGATCTTAGTGTGAAATTGGAAAATCTGAATTTGGACCTTGGACCTGGTTTAGGCAGGAACATACATTTACCCATATAATATATACAATAGAACCTTCGCCGCTATCTGATTAATTCGAGAACAAACTTGTTCAATTTTTGAGTATGTGATATGTTTATCTTTTTTTCAAGTACTCAAATAAAATTTTTCTTTAAGCTTCTAGCACATATAAAAGCAGTCCCTTGCCTATTGTGCTATTAAGAGTTGTGATGATGAAAAATTGAAAGATTTTAAGCTTCTAACGCACAGAAAGCAGTTAAGTAGTTGTGACATCCCAATAGTCCCACATCGGATGGGAATAGAATTGTGATTGGGTTTATAAGAAACATGGACACTAGTAATAATAACGGGGCTTAAGCATTTTGGGCCGGTGGATTGGGCTCAACGAGTTATTATTGCTAGTGGGTCGGGTCGTTACATTTGGTATCAGAGCCAGTCACCAGTCGGAAGTGTGTGACGAGTCTCGGATGAGCCAGGGTCTGAAAGACAAGGCGACGGTCTATGTCAAGGTCTGAATGACGAGGCTAGCGAGACAAGTCTCACATCGTCTAGTGATCTTGGGATGCGTGTGTTTGGGCTGACGAGGACATCAAGCCTAAACGGGGAGAGTTTGTGACATCCCAATAGTCTCACATCGGATGGGAATGGAGTTGTGATTGGGTTTATGAGAGATATAGACACTAATAATAACTGGGCTTAAACATTTTGGGCCGGTGGATTTGGCCCAACGAGTTATTATTGCTAGTGGGTCAGGTCGTTACCATCAGATTGAGATTCTCCATTAGGTCAATTGGTGCGGCAAAGTGAAAAGATATTTTCATCGTATGTTTTTCTGTGATATGATCTGTATTAGCCCCATGCTTTGCTGGAGATGCATCTCGACTTCCTAAGCCACCGAATTTTCTTTATTGATGTACTTAATGCCTAATGACCAGTGGTTTTGTAGTATCATCCTAGCACGAGGAACATTATGGGTTTTTTTTTATGGGACATTATTTTTATTTGCTACAAGGAATGAGCATTGGGCTTCACCTTTACTGTAAAAACAAAAAGAAAAAGATGTATATCCGATGATTCTGACCTTGATTGTCCAACTTCGCTTTGTTTTTTTAATTGGTGTTGTCCAAGTTCTTGAGTTTAAACTCTTTCTACTTTTACAGGGAGCGGGATTATGATCGCGATTATGATCGTGACTATGATCGAGATTATGCAAGGGGCCGTGAGAGGGATCGCGATCGAGATAGAGACCGCGATAGAGATAGGGACAGGGAAAGGGATAGGGACCGTCACAGGGCAAGAGACGACAAGGACTATGGTAGAGAGAGAGACCGAGACCGTGAAAGAGAAGGCAGAGACAGGGAGAGAAGAGAGAGAGAAAGGGGAAGGCGGAGAAGCCGTTCTAGGAGCAGGAGCAGGAGTAGAGACCGCAGAGACCGGGACCGTGAAGAAGATGGCGAATATCGCAAGAGGCGGACCCGCGGCAGTCTGAGCCCTACCAAAGAGGAGTCTAAGAAGAAGAAAGAGAAGAAAGAGAAGAAGACCGACGGCACCGACCATCCTGATCCGGAAATCGCAGAGGCCAACAGGCTTCGTGCTTCTCTCGGGTTGGCGCCGCTTAAGCTATGAAAACAAGTTTTGAGTTATATATGAGTTTAATGTTGTAATAACAGTTCATGTTTCTGATTTTCGATCAAGGAAGGCGAAGTTTTATTGCTATTTTTTGCCGTGCATAGATATTTCTTGCAGATTCATCTGGTTGATTGAATCTACGCAGGTCCGCCGATGTTTCAATCTTATATTGGTTCACTTTATTTGGCTAGAGCTTTAGGAGAAATTTTGTTTTAGCCGAGCTGTTTGAGATGCCTAAACTGTGTGAGAGACCTAACTGCTTTTAGGGTTAATGTCCTCTTGTTAACTTTTCCTTTTAGGGTCTGCTCCTTCCACAAGTACAAGCCCTGGTTATGAATTTGTATTAAGCTGTTGGAAGAAGTAGGTAGGTGAAGGGTGTTGAGGCAGTAAAATCTATTAAGATATATCAATCTTCCATAATTTTTACCATGTGGTAAGAATTTTTTCGTTCTCAGTAATATCATTCTTTACTTTTTCATCATTAAATTTTTAATTCCTTTTTTATTAATACCATCAATGATAAAGAATGTTAAAAAAATTTCACTATCAAATTTTTAATTTTTCCTTCATTAATGTCATTAATGATAAAAATGTCAAGAGTTATGAATAGCCCACAAGATATTAGGCTTAATGGATATTTAATTTAGATATTAGTGAATATCTTAAGTGTAGATTTAGTGGATGAATTATCTATATGGACCTATAAATAGTGGAGTTGGTTAAGCCAAAGTAATAAGAGAAAGTTGTATCTTGTAGTTGTTATTTTCTAAATAAAAGAATACTCAGTTTTTCTATTGAATTTCTACTCTTTTTTTTTTTTTTTTCCTGTTTTTGCACTTAGTCATAGGGCGTGAAGGTCCGAGCTAGCAAACGGAGAATAAGACTTGCCCTCTTCGAGCAGGAAGGCGGACACCGTACGAAATTTTATTAGGCAAAAAGTTTAAATCAGTAATTTTTATTTCAAATTAATTTATCATAATATTTTTTCTTTCTTTTCTTTTTTTCTCCGCCGCGGTTGAAGAGATTGTCGTCATCTTTACTATTCCCACCGTCAATAATAAAATTTTTTTAATAAATATAACAAATAAAATATACAAAAAAAAATATTTAATACTTTTTTATTATTAATTATTTTTATATTTTTATCCGATGTGAAGCGGAAGTGTCAACAATAAATGGATTATGCTATTATACAGATTAATATTTTACTGCAAGTGGATTCCTAGAATCTGGTAATTTTGACTGTATTGAATAAATGTGACCTGTCATTAGTAGAATCATTGCCCCCGAAAATGGATCAAAGTTTTTGGATACAGGAAAGCAGGTCAAAATGTAATAAGGAGGAAGGAGGGCCACTCAACTAAAGGTCATTTCAAAATAAAAAAATCGCTGACATTAACTCAATTTTTTTGTTTATTTATTTAGGTGACGTCAGTCATATAAATCAGACATTTCAGTATTCACTAAATCTAGCTGTGATTTCTTTCCATTTAATAGCTTTAATTATTTTTCAGCAAACAGAACTGCGACAGTAAATGATAGTAGTTATTGTGCTATTAAATTTGAGAAAATACACGGCGTTAGCACTTACTAATGAGAATAACTCAACTAAAAAAAGATAGTAGAAGATGTCTCTTGTACGGCAATGGAAAATGCTACACCTACTAAACCTGGCACACTGGGTCAAAGACTTGAGTACTGGTATATGATGTTTCAAGATCCAAGTTTAGTCGCTTTATATTTCTAGCTCAAATAAATTTTTGGTTGAAAAAACAAAATAAAACTAGTAGAAAATCACATTAATCAAAAAATTTTCACCATTATAAAATTTACACCTACTCTAGAAGTGTACCTGTAACAACATTGCTCAATGACAATAGCAAGATTTTCATTTATAAATAAATGATGCACAGCATCAGGAAAAGAATGACTTGTTGCACTTAAATCAAATCCATTAATCATTTTCAACTGCAAAGAAGAAATAGATTGTTTCACCTTGCTATATACACTTCATTACATTATTAGTAATCTACCAATCAACCTTATTAAAATATACCCTCATACTGCAAGAAACCCAACTACTTGTGGCTCAAGTGAACAATTAAACTTAATAGCTATAAGAAAAGGGTGATGCAAATAATGAGAATTTGAGAAATGCTTCTAAAAGAAAAGCTTTTGAGTCAATAATATAGGCAATGAGTATTGGGACAAATAAAATGAAGGGGCTTGTAATAACCAAGCTAGAAAGTAATAAAAGAGTATCACCCATCTCATTTGTTGATCATCAGTTCTATTTCTTCATTTCTTTTTCTTCCTCTGAGAAAATCTATTTCTCATCCACATTTAGCTTTCTCATTCTCGAGGGCGCATCGATCACAAGGAACTAACAAGTTAGTATTCAATCATCTGAGTTGAAGCACAGATCATAATGTAAAACAGTAGGAAACAGTGAATGGGGGAAAGGGTGTGAAATAGAAGAACAGATGTTCAGGTTCTGTATGTACTCTTCAGCACACAATAAATTGGGCTGATGAATGTAAGTAACTTCAGGCTACAAGCTGTTGAGGGCTACTGTCAAAAAGGTTAAAAGGTACAAATTATCCAAAGAAAATTGGAAAATATTACAACCTCATCTCTCCCAGAATCCATGATACTCTCTAATGACAATTCCCTGAATCAAGTCTTGCTACTTGCCTCAGTGTTGGCTTTCCTTCTAACTTATACTAGTTTTCTTGTAAGAGTTCAATCATCATATAAAACAATCCATCTGCATGATCTCCTGTTTCCCAGTGTTGTCCAGTTTCTCAACATTCCACTGCCAATTCAAGATTAGCAGAGAAGATCTCACAGAAAAATCCGAGGGAGTTGGACTAAAGTGATCGAGAATTCACAGGGATACCAGCATGAGAACTCCTTTCTGAGACTAGAATCGTCTTCTCTTCTCTTACGACCCTCAAACCAATTCTCCAAATCCAACTTCATAACTATTGAGTCCTCCCAAACTGAAATCGACGAATTCGTAAAATGCCTCTCAAGAGTACCCTTTTCTGCCGACCTATCACCAAGAACTTTTGATGGTCTTGCAAATAAGTATACCTAATCATCCTAGCGATAAACTGCCAAGGACTGATTTGGTCCACTTCCACTAGTATGCTACCATTACTCAAACATTGCAGTTCAATATGCTATCTACAGTAACTAATTCAATATATCAAACAATCTGCTTCAAACTTGACTTCATAAAGAATTAAATCAGATCAAATAGCTCACTCAAACAGAACAGATGATAGAATCTAGGCTAGTTTTCAGCAGTCAATCTTCTAGGTACGATTCAATAGAGATACAACCATCAGTTCCATGTCACCAGCAATTCCCGGCCTATTCTTTAGACAAAGCATATTATAGCGCAAATTTTGTTAAGAGTGAATATATGCCGTTTTAGGGCCTCAAAATCTAAGAAAACTTGAGCTAACAGAAAAGGGCCGACCAATTCACTTAAAACTAAACAAATACAACGCCCACGAATCTTGAATATGACTTGGCCACTACGGCCTCGGATATAGATGACCCGTAGAGAGGTGCCTTGTCTTCTTGGAAAAAGAGCAACAGGAAAATACCTATCATTGTCTCGATGGATAAGGTAAACACGAAAAATATTGGCTTTGACTACAAATCCACACATATTATATCAAAGTCTAGGCACAAAGAGTGGTAAAGGCAGCAAGTTGCTACTCATCAATTTTCTTTCCCCAGCTACTACAGGACTTTCAGAGATAGCGAAACATGTCATTGTGGAAGCAAAAGGGCAGCCATGAGAGACAAATAACAGCATCAAGATCCTACTTCACCTCGCTGAAGAAGAACAGAGGGTATAGCTAACAACCTTGAAACCAGAAGGGTTTAAAAGAGGAAATGAGGATGGGCAGGAGGTAGGGAGGCCGCAGAGATAAGCAGTGCAAGTTCAGCGAACCGGCATCAAGTTTCCTCAGGTATTCATCATGGAAAGAAGCATTGAACAGATACTGACATATGAGAAGCAGAGAAAAGATACTCAAAGATTAATGCAGTTCTATAAAATTTATAAAACTTCATGAAGCAGAAACATTTACAGGAGAAATATAAATTAAAGTCCGAAAAGACAGCAATACTGGAAAGAAACAACAACAAAAAAAAAAAAAACAAACTCACATGCACCTTAACTTTCCTGTAAAGATATGGCAAAAATAGTGACAAATTGTAGGTTAGGTATCAGGATGAATTTGCAAACCAACCTCCTCAGACTTAGAAAGGCAAGAGACAAACTAGTTGGAAAATAATACGATGGAAGAGCATATACAGAAGAAAAAAAAAAAAGGATTTCTCACCCGTAGATCGGAAAATTTTCACAAAGGATTCTCTTTTACATTTCCGATCAATAAATCTAGACGTGACTAGGACCCAAAAAAGAGATTAACATAATAGCTTCTTCAACATTTTAGGACAGTTGGAAAGTTCCTACAACAGAAGAAATCCAAAAGTTGGGTCAAGTAAAACGAAAAGAAAGCAAACAAAGAAAGACGCAACAGCTCGTGAAGTTAATTGTTAAGCTGTTCTAGCGCATGACAAGCTACAACTTTTTCAACTCAATTAACACTCACAGCATTAACAAGCGCATCGTGCAAAAACAAAAAAGAATGGCACGTAGAGGAGATTAAATATGCAGCCTGTTGTAACTAGAATAATTGCTCCAAATTACAAAAACTGTCTTTCCCAGGCACACTGAATGGTTTTATCCGCTGATAAACTAGTGAACACCAAAATAGATGATCGATCTTTTGCCATAAATTACAGCTGCCAACAAAACCAAAAAAAAACGACAGCTTTTCAGAGTGTCTATAATCCAAACAGGAAATAACTTCAATGAGTAGAATGGAACAAAACAAAGGAACATTAAATTCGAGTTTTGTTTAAGCTATCTAGAATATATGACAAGATTTTGCTTTCGAATTTCGTCACTACTCGAAGATTTAAGACCGACTGAACAAGGAAGCGGGCAACCAAGCAAGCTTTCAATCGCACATTTATGATAAAAATTCTGCTACCATGTAAAACTCGAGAGAAGCTATAAAAATGAAACAACTAAATAACATTTCATAAGCAGCAAAATTCAGTTCCGTAAAGAAATAAACAAACAAACATGAGCAACATTACACTGTAAAAAAACAAGAACAAGAACAAAAAAAGGCCTATGTAATCCATGCTTGGGATCATGGTCATTGCAACCCTAAATTTACCTACGACAAAAAGAAGCATAATAATAAGAAATTAAAAGAGAGAGAGAAAGAGAAAGGAGGGATTTTTTTTTTTGGTTTTTGTTTTTGTTTACTCTTCTTTTTTCTTTTTCTTTTTTTTTACGGTTGGAGATTGGCGAGCTCGACGGCCTTGAAGGAGGGGTGGAGCAATCCGAGATCGTCGCCGGAGTCGAGCGGGGCGGCGGTGTCGTTGCGGATGCGGCGCACCCTCCTGCTGGCGAGGGACTTGTGGGCGAAGCCGTAAATCTGCAGGATCTGGTTGTCGCCGAAGTTGAAGGCGCGGTCCATCTGCTTGAGGCAGCGCTCGACGGGGTAGTCGCCGAACTTGGCGCAGGGCTTGCAGCCGACGAAGTGGGTGACGAGGGGCCAGCGGTGGTCGCCGAGGCCGGGCTTGTAGTTCTCGATCATCTCCTCGTAGCGGTCGACGAGGATCCCCCAGTAGCCGTGGAGGTAGAAGCCGTTCTCCAGGTAGACCTTGGGCCCCCATTTCTGGCGCTCGGTGGCGAGGAGGTAGACCATGGCGGACTGGTCGTCGGCCTCGAAGACGGGGCGGTCTTTGAGGGCGGAGGTGAGGAGCTTGCCGGCGGCGGTGCGGACGGGGCCCTTGGGACCCATGGGAGCCCAGGCGTCGAGGAGGTCCAGCGACCACTGGCAGTTGCGGAGGAGGAAGCTGCCCGTGTTCAGCCCGATCCAGTTGCGGTCCTCGTACACCATCTCGTCCCACCCGTGGAGGACGAGGTTGTAGGGATCGTACCGGGCCCAGGGGAGCTCGAAGGCCATGTCGGTGAACATGGCGTCCGAGTCCATCCACCAGAGGAGCTCCACCTCCGGGTGGCCGAGGAGGAGCGCGCGGATGAGGGGGAGCTTGGCCCAGAACCCGGCCATCTCCGCGTCCAGCAGGGCCGTGTTGTAGAAGATCTCGAGCCCGTGGACGCGGCAGTAGTCGATCTTGTTCTTTATCGACTTGAGCAGGTAGTGGTCGCCCACCGGATTCTCGCACGGCTTCGGCGACGACCCCGTCACCAGCAGCACCCGCGGCTTCCCCCCCGGCCCCACCGTGCTCGCCCGCTCCGGGTGCCGCCGCAGCCACGCCGCTCGCTGCGCGTCCCAGTCCTTGATCCGCGGGCCCAGCTCGTAGGGCGGGTCCTCCACCGACCGCACCGGGGGCTCGTCGCGATCGTCGTCTCCGCCGCCGCCGCTGGTTCGGGGATCGGAGTTAGGGTTCTCTTTTTGTTGTTGTTGTTGTTGTTGTTGTTGTTGGTGGTGGTGGTTCTCGGAGAGGGCGCGGTGGGGGTGGGGGAGTAGGCGGTGCCGGAGCTCGACGAGGTCCTGCTGCGGCGTTCCGAAGCGCCCAGCGCCGATGGTCCCACGGAGGACGACGAAGGTGAGGAGGAGGCAAAGCGCCGTGAGCTTACCATTCCGGAGTGCGCGTTGGATCTGACGCGCCCTCCTCTCCCCCACGCACCGCCCCAGCATTGTCCCTCCCTCCCCCTCCCCCTCCCTCCCCCTCCCTCTCTCTCTCTCTCTCTCTCTCTCTCTCGTCGCCGTACAGAATACGGTCACCGCCGCCCCCGACCACCCCGAGGTAACCTCACCGCCCTTATCCACAGTAGTACGTAGCAGCAGCAGCAGCAGTAACTTATGTCGGTGGACGAAGATGGATGGATGGATGGATGGATGGGTGGGTGGGTTACTTATTCCGGGATGGGGGGATTTATTCGGGGGATGTTAATTAATTCTCCGCTCGGAATAAGATTTCTCTTCTTTCGATCCGCAGGAGAGAAAAAAAAATGGAATGAGAGAGGAAGAGATAAAAAAAAAGAGAGAGAAGAAGAAAGAAGGTGGAAGTGAGGTGGGAATAAATTAAAAAGAGGAATTGGGACGGGTATAGCCTGGCACCGGCACGTTCTCCTTGTCCTGTTGCACATTCCTTGTATCCGTGTAGCTCATAGCTCATAGCTCGTGCACTACATCTAATTTCAAATAATAAATAAATAAATAAATAATTTTAAATCATTATTTGAAATAGAGTAATAATATATATATGTATTCCATAAATTCCATTTTGATATTACCTAAAATTCTAGAAAAAGTGCGGTGTATACAAATAAAAATGTACTAGTAGACCCGGTGCAGGGATAATGTACTTATTACTTATTATTCGTGTTGTCTGTGGAGGAATCAGTGGAAGAGAAACGCGGTGGAGAAAACCGGAGATGTTATTTATTTATTTATTTATTTATTTTTTTTGTTATTTTTGGTAAAAATGTATGGACATCGCCCAAATATAGATCATTTTGAACAGTATTTTTTAACTGTTTCTTTTATTAAAACGGTTTTTTTTTTTTTTCTTAAAGGGATAAAAAAAAATAACACTCCTTATTTTTCAATCCTAGCGAAACAACAGAAAAAAAAAAAAAAAATTCTAAAGATAAAGGTTTAAAATATTTTTTATTTAATAAATTATTTCAGAATAACCAGTTAAGTTCTATTTCATTCCCTTTCTGAAATAAAATTTATATTGCAATGAATGCTTTTTTTTTTTTTTTTTTTTTTTTTTAGCTTATCTTCTAATTATTTATTAATTTTATTTATTAAAATATATTATAAAATATAAAAAATTATTTTATATTTTGTTTACTAAAATATACTATAAAATATAAAATATAAAAATTTATTTTGTTTAGATAAGATATAATTTATTATTTACAATTAAATTATTATTTTAATTAATTTATAATAATTAAAATTAATTTATATATATATATAAAGATATATATATATTATATATATATATATATATATATATATTTATATACATATATATATTTTTTTATTTCAGAGAAAAACAACTTTTGAACCAGGCTTAATTTAATATTTATACTTGATTATTTCGAAATAATAAGCTATTTCAGGTATAAAAAAATTTATATCTCTTAAATTTATATCCGAACCAAACGGAGCCTAAAATTTTATATTTAGTTAAATTAAAAAATTTATTAAATTTAATGACAAATAATATTAAATTTGATACCTTTTTTATTTTCTTTTGACTAACATTATTTAATTCTTAAAAATATCACAAGTTAAGAAATGTCTAAATAAAAAGTTGAAGGGGTCTTATCAAAATAGGGCAGAGATAAGAAATCGAAGCAAACATGTACACACTTATTAAGGAATTAATAAGTAGCATTTATTTATTTATTTGTATTTATTTTGTAGAGAAAGATAATAATAATAGTGTGATAGTGGCGCAGTAGTGCCATTATTTTTGTTTAAAATTATTTTTTTAATTGCTACAGTTGAACCCCCTTGTATGTATAATTATAATTGTAATAATAAAATTAAAATATATTAAAATAAATTTTAAATTTAAATTTGTATATAATTATAACTATTATAACTATATGCAATCAAATAGTCTGTAAGAATTTAAATATTTATCGGTATGGATCATATCCACCGTGCCGTATAGCTCAAAACTTATTTTTTAAAAAATTATTAAATAATTTTTTTAATAAAATTTAAGATATTTAATAAAAATATATAATAAGTAATTAAAAAAATTAGTTGTTAGAAAACAAAATTATTTCATGATATTATGTATCTCGGCACAAAAGTATTTTTTTATGATTGGCACTTATTAGCACAGTTCGACACGCACCGTATCATACCGTGCTAATAAATTTTCGGTACAATTCCGTACCATAGCACTTAAATTCTCAGTCAATCGATAGAACATAAAATATCTAATTCAAATTTCAAAATATTGTTTAATATATTTGCCCACAAATAAAATCGCTTCTTAATATTATATGGGAGATGCTAGCTGTACATCCCATAAGGGATGTACATCCTACACCCCATCCCATTCTGGAATGAGGTTTGTTTCAATGGTCATTTGACCAGCACGAGACTTAGTTGTCTCAATTTTGTAGCTGAGTTCATCTTTCTATAAATAAAATTATAATATACTGTCTTTTTTCAAAAAAAAAAAAATTAATTAAGAAATATTAAAAAAATTAAAAATAAAACGAATGCTACATTTGATGGTCCCTTCTAGCTAAATTTTCGTGCAGGATGATTAATATATGGAGAGGCATCTCTTAGACAAGGCCCTCTTACCAAGCACAAAAAGCTCCAGTAGCTCCATGTGTCAATTTTACTTTATTTTATTTTATTTTATTATTTTTTTAATGTTAGTTAGGAATTTGTACGACCCAAAAATTAATTAAATTTAAAATCAATTTTATTTTATTATATAATTGGAGTGATGAATAGTTAGCTTGCGAGTGCATTTGTATCGAATGATATAAATAATAAATTATTTTAAAAACAAAATGATAGGCGAAAGAAAATTATTTTTAAATTTTTATGTTTTATTTGTTAGCCACCAAATATATTAAATGCACTGCCTTTTTATAGCATGTCATGTAAAATTTTATTAAAATAATAAAAAACATCACCAACGCACGTAAATTTTTCTTTTACTTTTTTATTCTTCTTAACTGTTTGATCTTGATCTTCTTATCATTATCATTCACACATAGGTAGTCTGAGTAATATGGGTCTGACTATTATTCTTTTATGTGTAAAAATTTTTTATATTTATAAATTTTTATTTTTTGGATGAAGAAATGTGCGGTTAGGATTATAATAGTTCTTTAGATTTTTATTATTTTTCTAACAATCTAGTAAATTCTAGAAAAATCACTATCATTCTAATCGCACATTTTTTTATCCAAGCATGAAAAAATTATGAGTACAAAGAGATTTATACTCATAAGAGTATAGTAAACCTACGCTGAGTAATACTATCTGTATATCTATAGAATAGATATAAGTTTGTTACACGCTAATCTATTCAGAAACGCACAATCTCTCAATAATCTTATTATTATTATTATTATTATTATTATTTAACTAAAAATTCAGAAGAGTTTGTATAAATTCGAAAACAACAAAAATATGAATTGACTTTCTATGTTCTTAATACTATCAAGTCATTGATGTTTACAGGTTTTTAACTCTTACATAACAAGATGTGCGGTTAAAATAATAGTAAATCATTTAGATTAAGTGAGTGGCTGCTGAAATAGAATGATCTAAAAAATTAAATTAGTTAAAAAATAAATTTAACAGTAGAATAATTACAAGCACCAATTACTTGATGCTTATATAAATATAATAACCGAACTCTAAAAACATATACATAAATAATTGTGATGTTACTGCCAGCTTAATCAGATTGTTTTTAGCCCAACAAAATTGAGGATAAAATATTTATAAATATAATTGTATACTTTCAAATAAATTTATAGATAAATATTATCTTAATTAAATAAATATAACATTTAATGAATTATTTTTTCTATAAAAATAAATAAAATATTTTTTTATTGTGCTTTTCTGAATGGCGTGTAATGTATAGTGGAATGTCTCAAATCAGATCAGAGCCTATGACTCTGTCATTTGTAGCCATTTCAAAATTATGAAACACGAAAAGGAGTTGGTGAGCACTTTATGTGGAAAAAGTGGGAGGATGATCTTCTTCTGCTCTGTAAAACATCATTTTAACGCGTGCCAGTTGGAGCCAAAACAACAACCGTAATGTGGCATCACGGCCGTTGTAGCCGAACGCCTCCGTGCATAGCAATCCGATCCGACCTGCTGTTCGCAAGCGGAATCGCGTGTTCGATTCAAAATAAATTTATTTAATAAATATTTGTTTATATTTATTTTAATATATATATATATTGATAATATGAAAATAATATTTGTTACTAAATTATTAGTGCAGTTAGATTTTCGATTCTTAGATGAAAGAATGTGCGGTTAAAATGAAAGTAGTTCTTTAGTGGGTGATTAGTAGAATAGTATAATCTAAAAAATAAAAATCATAAAAAAAATAAATCTAACGGCAGAAAACTTTATAGTACCAAGTGTTTGATGTTATTGATATTATAACAGTCGAAATCTATATAGAACTAAGCTACTATACTATTAATAATATCAAGTTATTTGTACTATTAAGTTTTCAGTTTTTGTATGGAAAAATGTGTGGTTAGAATGATAGTTGCCCTGTAGGGTTTAGTGGGTGGTTGGTAAAATAGTATGATTTAAGAGATGAAAATGATTAAAAAAATAAATCTAACGAGAGAAAATTTGATAGTACCAAATGTTTGATACTATTGATAATATAATAGTCGAACTCATATATATATATATATATATATATATATATATATATATATATATATATATATATATATATGGTCCGGCTATTATATTCTTATGAGTAAAAAATTTTTCTACTCATAAGTTTTCATCTCTTGGATGAAGGGATGTGCGGTTAGGATTATAATAGTTCCTAAGATTTTTACTATTTTCCCAACAACCTAGTAAATCCTAGGGGGGGCACTATCATCCTAATCGCACATTCTTTCATCCAAGGGTGAAAAAGTTATGAGTACAAAGAGATTTATACTCCTAAGAGTATAGTAGTCCTACGCTATATATATATATATATATATATATAGGGTTAATTGCATACATGTCCCTCCAAATATGTCGGATTTCAAATATATCCCTGCAAATTTCAACTTTTCATATTTATCCCTGCAAAAATCCACCGTTATTCAAATATACCCCTCTGTTAAAAAAAATGAGTTAATCATAGGTTAAATGCTTAACCTTAGTTAGATTAGAAAGTGAATATACTATTTTACCCTTGGTTACTTGCTCACGACGCAGAGGAGCTTCGACAGATTCGGCGGCGACCCGAAGACGGACGAGGTGGCCTCGGCAGCGACGCCAAGGGCGGCGGCGACGCGAAGGGCGGTTTCGGCGGCGAGGCGGCGCGAAAGGCGGCGGCTCGATGGAGACGCGCGGGGCGGCAGCACGGCCGCAGAGGAGGAGGAGGACGATGAGGAGGATTCTGAAATGGCGCGACGCCTCTTGCTCTCGTATCGATAAAACGCTAGCTCCTCTCTCTCTCTCTCTCTCTCTCTCTCTCTTCGAGATCGCTAGGGTATCTCCTCGGCGAAAACGCCCCGACCCCGACCTCTACGCGGACGACTCCTCCACGGCGCCCTAAACATGGTACGTCGCCTTCGTCTCCCCCTTCGATCGAACACCTCACCATCCATCGCCGTTGTTGCTCGACGACATTTAGAGCCCTAATTAGGGTTTCATGATCAATCATCTAGGGGAGCGGTAAAAGATGTGTGGAGAACCCCTCAACTATGGGCTTTTCTGAAATCGGTCACTGTCAAATTGTTGTTGTTTCAATTTGGGTGAAAATTGTGAGATTTTGCAAGATGTGCAGAGAAATGAAAATTTGTCATGCATTTTTTTCAAAATTGATACCTGAGCCTTAGATTTTTTTTTTTTTTTTTTTTTTTTGGGATACCCTCAGCTGTTGGCGATTCTGAAATGTCCGTATCAAATTTTGATTGTTGTAATTTTGGTGAAATTTGTGAAAATTTATCTTACATTTCTGAAATGAGGATCCTGGAAATTCAGATTTTTGGGGGGTTAAAAACCATGTTTAAAGATCTTTCAGATATATGATATGGTATTCTGAAATAGGTCCCTCTCATCTTCTGATTGTTTTAATTTTGGTAAAAATTGTAAAAATTCCAAGTGCATTTTGTAAATTTTTTTTATTTTCTCAAATAGCTTTAATTTGGCTATAAATTGTGATGTGCTGTACCCAGTTTGAAATGGGTACCTGAATCCTTTTTCCTCTCATAGAATTTCTTAGAAGGTTTTGTCAAATTCTGTAGGAATTTAATAGTTTATATCAAAAGAGTGATTGAATATTCACTCTTTAATAGTTCATAGAATTTCTTAGAAGGTTTTGTCAAATTCTGTAGGAATTTAATAGTTTATATCAAAAGAGTGATTGAATATTCACTCTTTAATAGTTCATAGAATTTCTTAGAAGGTTTTGTCAAATTCTGTAGGAATTTAATAGTTTATATCAAAAGAGCACGGCCGCGTAGAGGTCGGGGTCGGGGCCTTTTCTCTAGTTTTTTTTTTTGTTTTTTTTTTTTTTTTCTTTGCACAGAGCAACTCTCTCTCTCTCTCTTGTGCATGGCCCTCCTTCAAATTAATTTGTTTTATTAACACCAATTTAAAATTTAATTTTTTTTTTAATTAAGAGATTTTAATTTTGTTACAAATTTGATTAGAAGAGAGACATTTTTGCAATAATTAGAGGGATTTTAATGTTGGGATTTTTGGAGAGGGACATTTTTGAAACAAGTAGATTGGTATTATTTTGGAGGGATATATTTGTAAGGGGCAAAAAAGTAATTTTACATGAAATCTGTTAAAAAATTAACGGATTCCAAACGGGGATTAACCTCAGGGACATATTTGAAGAACTTTGGATTTTTGCAGGGATAAATATGAAAAGTTGAAATTTGCAGGGATATATTTGCTATTCGACATATTTGGAAGGACATGTATGCAATTGCCCCATATATATATATATATATATATATATATATATATATATATATATATATATATATATATATATATATATATATTGGAGTCCGGCACATTCCTTCATCCAAGGGCGGAATAGTTATGAGTATAAAGGAATTTATACTCATAAGAGTATAGTAGCCATACGCTATATAATTGAGCTTATATATATATATATAGTTCGGCTACTATACTTGTAAAAGCACAAAGTAATTGGTGCTTGTAAATTTTCTACCGTTAGATCTATCTCTTTGACTAATTTCATTTCTTAGATCATACTATTCCACCAACCACCTACTAAACCAAGGGGCCCGCTATCATCCTAACCTCACATTTTTTCATCCAATGACTAAAAACCTATAAGCACAAATGACTTGGTACTTTTAAGAGTATATGAGCTTAATTCTATACTAAAAGGATGTGCGATTAGGATGATAGTGGACTTCTTCGATTTAGTGGGTGATTGATGAAATAGTATGATCTAAGAAATGATATTAGTTAAAGAAATAAATCTAACGGTAGAAAATTTACAAACACCAATTATTTTGTTTTTTTAAAAGCATAATAAACAGGCTATATATATATATATATATATATATATATATATATATATATATATATATATATATATATATATATATATATATATATATATATATATATTGAGCAACTATGCTTTTAAAACTACCAAGTTATTGGTACTTGTAAATTTTTAGTTGTTGAATAAAAAAATATGTAGTAAGGATGATAGTAGATCTTTTGGGTTTAATGGGTGATTGGTGGAATAGTATAATCTAACGGATGAAATTAGTCTAAAAGATAGATATAACGGTAAAAAACTTACGAATATAAATTATTTTATACTTTTACAAATATAGTAGCCGGAGCTGCGTTTGGTTCAGTTATAAGTAATAACTGTTTATCTCCAAGATCTATAAACTCAGGAACAAACAGGAATAAGATCGATTTTTTGTTTAGATGAAAAATTGAGTTATTTTCAGGAATAAGAAAAAATAACGTTTCATTAGTTTGATTGGAATAATGAGAATAAGAGTAATTATAAAATTTAAAATAATAATATTTTATCTAATTAATTAATATAAAATATTAACTAAAAAATAATTTAATTTATTTAATTAATTATTATTAGATAACTCTAAATATTAATTGATAAATTAATTAACAATAATAAGTATTGTTAATAAATAATTTAATTAATTATAAATAATTTAATAAATTAATTAGTTAGTTATCTAATAGTTAGATAATTAGTTAATAAAATAATTAAATTAGTCAAAAATATTAGATTAATTAAAAAATTATACAATAATTAAAATTATATTTATTTTAATTAATATTATTTTTAATTGGAAACAAACTTATTTTAATATGAACAGTAGTTCCAGTCTTATACCAGCTTAATGTTCATATATATAACCAAACGCGTTTGAAAAATAAATTGGGAACAAAATTTTATTTCGAATTTTATTTTCGAACCAAACATTGCTTCAATATATATATATATATATATATATATATATATATATATATATATATATATATATATATTGTTCTTTGATAAAAAAAAAAACTAATTTTAATATCATTTTATTATTCAATTTGGACTCCCTTTGGAGGAGCGAACGGCACCACCAATGGTGAAAAATGTAATGGAAAAAATATTATTAAAAATATCACAATAAGTAACTTGCAGTTATTCAGGTTACAATATTACTATATTTTTTTATCTAATAACATCATCTAACTATAAATATACACTACAATAAAACTATGTTATAGCGACACTTTTAAGTGTTGCTAAATACTAAAAAAAATATTACTCAAAAAATACCGATATTTGTCATTAATGTCGCTATATGTGCCGTCGCTAGTGTGTATAGCGACACATTACTATAATGTGTCACAAAAATGTGTCCCTATAATCTAATTTTGGATATAAATGGACTATAAATGGTACACTTATAAAAAAGTGTCACAAACATGTGTCTCCATAATCTAATTTTGTTGTAGTGATAAAGTAAAAATTATAGGATAAATTAAAGTGTAGATATGCTAATATGACTATTTATTTATTTATTTATTTATTTATTTTTGGACATTACTAAACTTAGCAGTACTATATCTATTTTTAGATTAAATATAAAATTTATATCTCACCCACATTCCTCTACTAGCTAGCTTTATCAATTAGGTATACAAATAGTAATTTAATTTTATTTTTATTATTTTTGGCTTAGGTTTACTCACTGCTGGTGTCAACATCGATTAATATTTGGGCCAGCTGAGCAGCAGAAAGCACACGACATTGTCAAGTTCCTCATGCGCGCCATTCACAAGATTAATATTTGGTGGGAAGACAGCGATGGCCTACGGAACCGGATCTGTAATATTAAATAAAAACAGACTTTGATTATTTATCTAACACCCAATCACAAAACGAGGGAGGAGAGTCGTTAATTGGCTACTAAAAACAGGTTTGACTGCAGTGATTAACAAAATAAAAATAACTAACTAAAAGCGCGTATATTAAAGCAAGTAAGAAATTAATGCTATTGTATATTCTGATGCATCAGCTATAAATTTATAAATTTATATTAAATTTTTTACTGTTTAGTCACGTGTTATGCTTGTCTTAATTTAAATAACTATGAAATCAGTTGTCTCTGTTTCATTTATTTTTGTTTTAGAGTAATTTCATATATAAAGTTTCTGTAAATATATTGAATAAAGTTTTAATTTATTCATATATATTCTTATCGTTAATATTAATTGTAAAAATATAATTAATTATAGAATAAATATTTAATTTTTATTAACTGCGTTAACTCTCTAGCACCAACAGACTCTCGAACAGTCTCACCATTACCGCCAACCACGACTCTGCTTTTAAAGGCTCCAAACTCTATGAATCGGGGTGGGTCAAACTATCAAAAATGATCGATCAATAATGTCCCACTGCTTATCAGCTATCAGCTGTCCACCCTGTCTCGGTGCCTCGGCACTAGTCGTCAGCACGGAGGGGGCTGCTTGCTCAATTGGCGCCACTGATACCGCTGCCACTGGAGATACCGCAATAGGAGTGGTCTCAGCGAAAATACGGTCCGGAGTCCCTACTGCTTCAACAACTGTATCATCCTATCCAGCTACTCACTCCGTCGCTGGCATGCCACTGACAATTCTGGTATTTGGGTCCGGAGATCACTGACCTTAATTTGGGTATCCGGCCCAAATCTGCCTACTCTGGCTCAATTGTGGAGACAAGATGCACATGGGTCAGAACTCAGTTTTGAGGAGACACCGCTCACCACGACAAAAATCGCACAACAGCACACAACAAACATAAGACCCAATCCAGCGAATATTTAGAATATGTCACCCATTCCACAGCATTATATTGTCTACAACCAATATAATCGCTTAGGAGAATAAACATGCCGATCACTGATCACATCCTTTGGGAGAGGTATAAAACTCAATTAGGACTCTCGCTATAAATCACGACTCTCACGAAGTCATTCTAGGGTTTAACCACAAGCTTAGGGTTTCTAAGCCCACACTGACATACATTCTAGGCTCTGATACATTCTAACCTGTTACGCCCCGGGGTCGAAACTGCTACTCAGGCTCGCCAATAGATGTGCCGCCCATACGAGAAGCCTCGCATAGACGAAGCGTCTAACCTGCAAAGAATAATACTACAGCTAAACAGATATTAGAGTTGAAAAGTAAACTACTGCAAAGTAAAATTCACACCACTGTATAATTAAAAATAAAAATACAAATTAAAAATATATTATATATATATATATATATATATATATATATATATATATATATATATATATATATATATATATATATATATATATATATATATCTACTATTTGATATTTTTATAGAAAACTATATAAAAATAACACTTTTATTTTAACTTTGGACCCACTTGTTAGTGATTCTATTTTTATTTTTTTTTTTAAAAAAATATCAACAACCAATTTTTGACTCTTGGAGAAGGAGATGTAAGATTTACAGACATTAATACTCACATTTACGGATATATTCTATTCCATAAATGCTAGGAGAAGAGCCTCCTCTTACACTTATTATTTTATATAAAAATAACACAAATTAATAAAAAATGTTTTACTATTTAAAAATATTAAACACAAATTTTTAAGTATTAATTTAATATAAAATTATTATATTATTTTTTATTACATCGCTTGTTATGTTCTATATGATATAATCGATGAATTAGTCCCATTACGTCCCGAAAAGTAAAATAATTAAGAGAACGATGTCGAAAGAGAGTGTTTAGCTACTAAAAGAAAACCACGGGGTGTTGATGGATAACGTGCGGTCCAGCCGAGTAGAGAGGAATTTTTCAAATCCATTACAATTCAATTCCAACCTCTCAGTAAATAAGCACTCAAACAAACTTTGAAAGCTACCCTTCTTGCTCGTAACAGGTGTTATAGAATATGGAGAAAATAATAACACATCAAAATTACAGCTTTTATATATATATATATATATATATATATATATAGTCCGGCTAGAATACTATCGATAGCATCAAGCAATTGGTGCTATTAAGTTTTCTGCTGTTGAATAAAAAGATATGCGGTTAGAATTATAGTGGTTCTCTAAAATTTTTGCTATTCAACCAACCACCTAGTAAATTTTAGGGGACTACTATCATCTTAACCACATATTTTTTAATCCAAAGACTAAAAACTTGATAGCACCAATGACTTGGTGCTATCGATAGTATTCTAGCCTAATTTTATATATATATATATATATATATAGAGAGAGAGAGAGAGAGAGAGAGAGAGAGAGAGAGAGAGAGAGAGAGAGAGTTGGGCTAGAATACTCTTAAGGGTATCCAACCTTTTTGCTATAGAGTTTTTATCCGTCGGATCTCATCAAGATCCGTGCAGTAAAAATAAAAGAAAGGAGAGAGAACGGAGTTCTAACACCATTACTTTAAGTAAAATAAAAAAAATAAAAAATAAAAAAACTCACTTTCCCTTCTCTCTCTTTCTCTTCCCTTCTATGTTATTTTCTTATTTCCCCTATTTTCTTCTCAACCAGACCCTCCTCCCTATCCATCTCAATCTCACTCCAATCTCACTCCGATCTCACTCGGCGAGCAGCCGCAGCATAGCATGCACTCGGCAGCCGAGCCCTAGAGGAAGCCGAGCTCGCACATGAGATCCCATTTGACGTCCACGGCCTCGCAATTTCTGGAGTAAATTGTTCTCACGCATATCGATCTCACTCAGCGGCATCGAACGCCTTCGGTAATTTCTCTCGACTCATCAACCGATCTAAAGTTTAAGATGTATGGAATTTTTATTTTTATTTTTTTCACAAAAAAAAATAGAGTTTTATGGGCTTTCAGTTATATTAATTTCTATGTTATGTCACTTTCTATAATATTGATTTAATTTACGACCAGCTCTATAATGATATTTCACTTGTTGTTATATTTTTCCTGAATTATGCTAGAATACTATCGATAGCACCAAGTCATTGGTGCTATCAAGTTTTTAGTCGTTGGATTAAAAAATATACGGTTGGGATTATAATGGTCCCCTAGGGTTTACTAGGTGGTTGGTTGAATAGTAAAAATCTTAGGGGACCACTATAATCCCAACCGCATATCTTTTCATCCAACGGCTGAAAACTTGATAGCACCAATTATTTTGTGTTATCGATAGTATTCTAGCCGAGCTCTAATTTTCCTTAGTAAAATAGTAAAATTATTATGTACTTATTTAAAAAAATTTACTTTTTATAAAATTAACAGATGGATAGTAGGGATGTTTACTATTCACCTAGTTTAGATGATTTTGATGATGTATCTTCCAATGAACAGGGATCTGAATCTTCATTTGGTAATTTCTCTCGACTCTATCAACAGATCTAAAGTTTAAGATGTATGATTTTTTTTTTTTTTTTCACAAAAAAAAATAGAGTTTTATGAGTTTTACATTTTTGGTACTTCTACATGACTTATTACTGTTTCTAACTGCACTTTTTTTATTTGTTTGTTATGCTTTAACTGCACTTTATATTTGTTATGTTTATGAATTTATATTTGGTATAAAATAAAAAAAAATTTGTTATGTATATGAGTTTTTATTTGTTTGTTATGCTTTAACTTTATATTACAGAAAGTTTCTTTTAACTGCACTTTTTTTTTTTGTTTCAAAAATGTATTGAAACTTTTTTTGATCAACTTATTTGCAGATTATATAAATAATGGGAAGTAAGATTACTGGAAATACTCAATCTTGTGTAGTTCTATGTTACTCTGGAAAACCAGCTACGATTAGAACCTCTCGTACACATGCAAATCCAGATCGACGTTTCTATGACTGCCCCACTATATGTAGCGAACAAATGAAAGCTCTAACAACAGTTTTTGTTCATTCTTTAAGTGGTGCGACATGAAGCACACCGGTTCAGAAATAGAGACTTCTAAATTGACATCCTTTGGAAGCTCATCCAATGGGATGCAGATTGTTGAATCGTCGAATAATAAAGTTGGTCGTTCATCAAGAAATGACATGGAGGAAATGCGAGTTGAGATGAGAATATTTTTTGTTTTAGTAATTGTTTTACTTTCTGTAATTTTTGTAAAGTTGTTACAGTAAATTGAGTATGCTTCGAAAAGAGAGCTAATGGAACAACTATGCAAGAAAACTCTTGGCATGTTATTTGCCACTTTGTATATTATTTCTACTTTTCTTTTAATCTTGAATGTTATCCGACTTTAGAATGAAGTTATTACAACTATACAATATACTACTTTGCATATCTTTTAATTTATCCTGAATGCTATCATACTCTGTAATGACGTTAATTTTAGAATATTACCACTGAGTGCTATCATACTCTATAATCTACAACACTTTGACACTAAAAGGACAGCAGGTTTGAGGCTCAAATATAAGCTTGAACAATATTTTGAACAAGACTGATGTACCTTTCATAAGAACTACAGCAGTTTACAAAAAGAATAAGATGCAAAAACTATTATTGCAGTTTGAGGCTAAATTAACAGTAATTTGAAGCTAAAATAGTAGCAGTTTGAGGCTTAAATAGTAGCTAGGACAACAACATCTTGAGATTAAAAAAACAAAAATAATCCGCAACAGTTTAACTATAATTTTTTGCACTTTAAGGCTACTGCAGATTGAACATTGCTTATTCAATCTGCAACAATTTAAACATTACTTGTTCAATCTGCAACAATTTGAATAAGATCAATAGTTTAAATGTACATAACAAAACATAGCTAACCAAAAAACAACATTTTGAATAATAAATCCCATGATCAATAATTCATCCCATGATCAATAGTACAGACCAAAACATATAAAAACTCTGCTAATCAAAATACAACAATTCGAACAAGTAAATAAATGACATGTTAATTCTACAATGTTCTACAATCACTCGTAATTGACATGTTAATACAACAACAGACCAAAACAAACTCTCACTAATGACATGTTAATTCTACAATCACTCATAATTGGTTTCTCTTTCTTCATCACTTCCACTAATATCTTCTTTACTAATCTTTTCTCCCAATGGTATCTGCATTAAGAAGTAAATAAATACATAAGAAACTTTTAAAAAATGAAGATACAACTAAATGTAATCATACACATTTTAAAATAAAATCAAGTACCTCCTTACAAGTTCGAACGTTATGACCCTTTTTTTTACAATTTGCACATGTTCTGGGTTTCTTTCCATACTTTTCGACAGGGGGCTTAAATCGCTCAGGCTTTCTCCTTCCTTTGCATTGTGATTGTGGAGGGTCCTTCACTAAAATGCTAATTTTACTTGATTGTGTAAAGTCACTCACAAAGCGAGATGATCTCATTGACAAGGCTTGTTTATCTCGAATATCATCAGCAATATTATCCTCTTGTTTCTCTTTCAAGGCTTGATTTAGTGAGATGATCTCCTCAACAAGTCTATCAATTTTTTCACAAGCCATTTCATATGACTCAAAGTATTTTGAACCTTCGAATGATATTTTCTGCACTTTAAGACTAAGCGCGTTGAATCTTAAAGCTTTCGAATTTAAGGAATCACCAGCTTCTATGTTCCTTAATTTTGTGCTAAGTGATCCTCCTTTTGCTACTTTGGTCCATCGTTTCATAATGTAGTGGGGAGGAATTTTATGCATATTGAGGTGAATAATAACTTTTAATGCATGAGAGCATAAAAGACCACTGAATTCAAAATACTTACAACTACATTCAACTCTTTCTCTACTTGGATTAACATTAACTGTGTATGAGTGTACTCCTTGGTAAGGTAAAGTAGAGCCAGGCATCATGCTTATTTTGTATGACAAATTTTCTTTTAATTCCGTTAACTCAAATCCTGTACTAGATCTTAACTGATTTTTAAATTCGGAGTATACTCGCCTTGTGTACACCTCCCGAGCTTCTTTTTCGATTGGATTATGTGACCACAAACTTTGCTCACCATCTCCCGACCTAAAGTCTGCCTCATCCTCTTTGTCATATCGACTAGCAACCATTTTTTCAAACTGTGTTACAAACTTATAAATTGATGTATGGCAGTCCATGTAAATCTTAGTAAGAGAATTCATACTCTCACTACGCTGTGATGTAGACATTTCAGCAAAAAATGCATCTCTAAAGTACGTAGGTACCCAACTCTCTCTACTGTTCCACATAATCTGAAGGTGGTTGTTGTCTTGCAATTCAAATTTTTTAAGCATCATTGACCATCTTACTTCAAACTCCTCGACAGTTATGCTATTATTAATACATGCTTCAAGTTCTTTCTTAAAACCTTCTTTTGTGTTATAAAGTACACCCAAATGTTCTCTAGCTTTTCTCATAACAGGCCATTGACAGCATCTGTGGATGGTGTTTGGAAAAACCTGCTTGATGGCTTTTTTCATTGCTGGATCTTGATCAGTAATAATAGATTTAGGATGCTGGCCAAAAATAGCTTGAAGCCAAGTTTGAAATAACCAACAAAACGTGTTAGCAGATTCGTCCCTAATAAGTGCACACCCGAAAAAGATTGACTAACGGTGATGATTAACTCCTATGAAAGGAGCAAATGGCATATAATATTTATTTGTCATATAAGTTGTGTCAAAGGTAATGACGTCTCCAAAGTTTTGATATGCCATTCTCGATCTTCCGTCAATCCAAAATAAGTTTCGTATTGTATTTTCCTCATCAACCTCCATAGCATAAAAGAAAGACGGGTCTTTGGCTTGGATTTTGTGAAAGTAATCAATAGTGGATGATATATCAACACCTCTTAGTCTTCTATTCCTCTCAGAAACTTGATTATTTAGATCCTTCCTTGTGAAATGAATGTTGTGTGATCCTCCTTCTCTTGCTGTCATAAATGTCATTATTTGACTTGTTGAAATATTCTGCTCACTTAACATATGAATCATTTGCTTTTGTTCAGTAGTGATCAAACGGTGAGATCGAAGGAAACGAGCTTTTGAAGGACTTGTAACTAAATTGTGATTGTGTTCCTTTTCAAAAGCAGTCACTACCCATTTGATATCTTCTTGCATTTTGATTCTCAAATGCGCCTTGCAACCTGTTCGACCGTACTGCATTGATTTCTGAGGAGTGCCTTTATCAACTTGTGCTCGAGATTTGAAATGTCCTTCTTTTGAGCAAACATAGTAATGTGATGTAACCATATTATTTTTCCTTTTTGCTTTGTAATGACTATCTTTTCGTATGCTAAACCCACTTTTATATGCATAGATATTATAAAATCTCCTTGCTTCCTCCTCATTTTTAAACTCCAATCCAATATTTGGCTCATCAATTGATGATTCTACACCATGAACAATCATACTTGGGGTGTCCTGTTCTTGCTGGATTAACGACATTAATTCTCTATTTTGATATTCAACTTGAAAAGTTCCATCATCCACTCTATTTTGAGAATAACTCATTCCACCAAATGAAGATTTAGATCCTTACTCATTGGAAGATACATCATCAAAATCATCTAAACTAGGTGAATAGTAAACATCCCCACTATCCATCTGTTAATTTTATAAAAAGTAATTTTTTTTAAATAAGTACATAATAATTTTAGTAAGAAAAAATATAACAAGTGAAATAACATTATAGAGCTGGTCGTAAATTAAATCAATATTATAGAAAGTCACATAACATAGAAATTAATATAATTGAAAGCCCAGTTGGGCAATTTCATAAATTAATAAAACTGAAAGCCCATAAAACTCTATTTTTTTTGTGAAAAAAAAAAAAAATTTCCATACATCTTAAACTTTAGATCTATCATGGGCTTTGACTACTCTAGCTTTCTCTTGCTTTCTCTTGCTTCCGATCTTGCATGAGTGCTATCCTGCTTTGCTGACGATGAGGGCTGAACTCCACATGGCCTGGTAGAAGCAGCAGCTAATTGCTTTTGCTGCAATTTGCTTGGATCTCTTAATTTTTTCTTTCATCGTTGGCCTTCTTGAAGGTGGTGCCCGATGTTGGGGGATTTTTACTTCGTTGGTTTCTCGTATTGGGATTGGTTACTTCCTTA
>CM054951.1:13247540-13269273 GCA_029168755.2 Tillandsia fasciculata
CTCTCTCTCTCTCTCTCTCTCTCTCTCTCTCTCTCTCTCTCTATATATATATATATATATATATATATATATATATATATATATATATATATAATTGAGCTCTTTTAAAAGTACCAAGTCATTGGTGCTTATAAGTTTTTAGCACTTGAATGAAAAAATGTGTAGTTAGAATGATAGTGGGCCCATGGGTCGCTCAGCTCGGCACGACTCCAGGCTGGGCAACTTGCCTTTGGCCTTGGGGTCAACTCATGGGGAGAAGAGCTCTTGGCCCGTCTCCCCATGAGCCTTCCTCCTAAGATCTGATGGCTCTTGGCCCTTCTCCCCATGAGCCTTCCTCCTAAGATCTGATGGCAGATCTTGGGAGATGTGGTTTTGATTTAATGGATCAAAATTTTATGATCCATTGGATCAAAACTCTTTTCCAAATTTATTTTTTAAATAAAAATTTATAAATAGTTTTTTAAAAATTTAAAGATTTGTTATTTTATAATTATTTTTATAAATTTTTAATTTGTTTAGTAAAATATAAAATTAAATAAAAATAATATATTATTTATATTTTTAAATTATATATATATTTTTAAAAAAATTAAAAATAAAAATTTTAAGAGGCTGGCCCGAAGCACGGCCCGGCCCGGTACGGCCGTGCCTTCTGGGCCGGAGGGCCGTGTTGGGCCGAATGCTTAGTAACTAGGCCCAGCCCGAATTTTAATCCGGGTTGGTTCCTGACCCGTTTCGGCACGGAACCATGCCGGCCCGGCACGGCCCACATTACACCCCTAAGTAGAAGATTGGTGGAATAGCATGATCTTAGGGGTGGAATTGATTAAAGGAATAGATCTAATGGTGAAAAACTTACAAGCACAAAATAATTGGTACTTTTACAAGCATCATAGCCGAACTCTCCCTCTCTCTTTTTAGTTGACTTTACAATAGTATAAATCTGAATGCAAATCCAATGGTGTGTGTGTGTGTGTATATATATATATATATATATATATATATATATATATATATATATATATATATATATATATATATATATATATATATATATATATATACACCAAGTCATTAGTACTATTAGATTTTTGATGTGCGGTTAGGATAATAGTGAGCCCCCCTAGGATTTAGAGGGTTGTTGGAAAAATAGTATGATCTAAAAAGAAAGAAATGATCAAAAGGGTAGTCTAATGGCGGAAAAACTTGATAGCACTAAGTGCTTGGTTCTATTAGATTTTTTACACTTGGATGAGGAGATGTGTGGTTAGGATGATAGTGGTCCTTTAGGTTTAGTGGGTGATTAGAGAAATAGATAGTATGATCTAAAAGAGTAAAAATGATCCGAAAGAAAGATCTAATGGTGGAAAACTTGGTAGCACCAAATCATTTGTGCTATCTATATCTATATATGATTTCTCTTATTTTTGCCACGTGTCATCATTTTCTTCATTGAAAACATACACCCCATTATATACACTCTTCACATCCCCTTATTAATTTCTTCCTATAACTTACACTCCATTAACTTTCCTCATGTCTTTCTAAAACGTACGTCCCCTCACTTTCTCTCATCTCCTACTCATTATATACCCCCTCACCTATCATCTTTTGCGTTTCCCCATGAGAGAGAGTGTGTGTTTGTGTGTGTGGAGAGAGAGTTGGGGAGAGTTTTATATGTAATATGATATGATCATACACCCCATTATATACACTCTTCACCTTTTATCATTAATTTCTTCCTACAACTTACACTCCATCACCTTTCCTCATGTCTTTCTAAAACGTACGCCCCATCGCTTTCCCTCATCTCCTACTATTATATGCCCCCTCACCTATCCTCTTTTGTGTTTCCTCATGAGAGTGAGAGAGCGTTTGTGTGGAGAGGGAGAATCGTGACGTGGACGTGGGAAGGATGAGCCACGCACGTGTCACGGACGGTGGCGAGGATCCTTCGGCACGTGTGAACCCCGGCATGTAACGGTACTCACTTCACTTTGCTCGCACAGTTAATTTATTTGCACGAAATCTTTATTGTAAACACATGCAATAGTATTTTTTTTTCTTTCTCTTTTTATATTTTTCATGTTGATTACATATTATTTAGATTTAATTCTATTTTTTTATTTTCAATAAAATCTTCTATATTAAATAGTTTTGATTAGTTTACATATTTAATTCTTATTTTTTCTAACTATCATATATGATCTAAAAAAAATATGAAAAAATATTTTAATAAACGCGGGTAACTACACTAGTTAAATAGTATAGTAGCCGAATTCTCTCTTTCTCTCTCTCTCTCTCTCTCTCTCTCTCTCTCTCTATATATATATATATATATAATATATTTCAGTTATTATACTGCGATGAGTATGATTGATTTCGTACTCATAAATTATTTTCGATAATAAAATTTTTAAATTAATAATTCATATCGTTAAAGATAATTTAAATAATTTTAAACATATAAAAACTAAATATCATAATTTTTTAATATTATTTATATCAAAAAATTTTAAAATTGAAAAATTTCAACGACGGACATAAAATATTTGTCGGTTTAACAGTATAAAAAAATAAAAATTAATTAAATTTTTTATAAAAAATTCTATATTAAAAAATCTAATTCTAAAATTTTAAATTAAAAAAATCTAATTCTCTATTGGTAAAAAATTATTCAATTTTAATCATTCATTTTATGTTAACTTAATAAACTTTATAATAATTTCAAAAAAATTATGAAATTTATTTTTTATTAGTAGAGTAAAATGTAATCAATTGGCCTCAAATTCTTAAAATAGAGTAAGATTTCCTTAAAGAAAGCTAAATGGACATTTAATCCACAACATAATAATAAAAATTTCGAACACACCCCTTCCAGTTTAACTCTATCTAGTATGGAATCTGAACAATAAACTTCTGAGAAAACACAACATCCAGGATCAATAAAGATTATGCAATTATGCCCAAAATTGCACTTCAGTTCACACAGAAAAGCCAATAAAATAACTTAATAAAAATTAAAAGGAAAAGCAAAGACTATGGATCTTCTCTAGAACACATATGGAGACACATCAGGGTACTGCAGCTGTAGGATATAACTGAACCCAGGCAAATTCCTCTTTGTAACCCATGCTTATTTCACAGGATTCTAAACATGTGTATACAACAATAGTTGCCCAATCAAGGGAGTCCTGATCATTTTTCACCCCGAAGTAATAAAGCAACTGCGGCATGATCTGCATAGGTAAATCATTCTTTAGGGTGTGCCAATTTGAATATCTAATAACAATTCAGGGTACTGTAGTAAAATCTGATTCGCAGGCTCATATGCTGAAAGTAAAATTAAGATTCTTTTCAAGGATATAAACATAAATATATAAGCTAACTGGTAAAAGGAGAACGAAAGGTCTACTAAACCTGGAATTCATAGCATAATGGGCCTTTACAGTAGCTGCATGAAGGAATATCGGCCTTAGATGGACGGCCAGTTGATAAAGGCCACAGTGGTCTCGCCATTGGATCTCGGCAATATCTGTTCAAAAAAAGTTTTTAAGAAACTTATAATCAGTATAACCAAAAGTAGCAAAAGAAAATTCATATTAAGAGAGGAAAAGGAAAATAATACGAAATCGACCTTACGAGTACAGCAGTAAATTTCAAGGAACACCAATTGGTTAGAAAGAAATTCATTACAGACATTAATCGTGTAATGATGGTTGCAAGGCATGAGAATGCTTTCACCTTAAAACTTGCTCCGGTGCTCTGGCGAGTCGCTCTTGGAAAGATGCCCAACTCTTTTTATCAGCGTCAGCCTGCATATAGATACGCAGATCTGCGTAAGGCCATGAATGCAACTATAACATTGCGTGAACTCAAATATGGCAGAGGCAAACCTCAAATTGATCCATCAACGACTGCGCCATCTCATCTTTCTTATTATTATATGTTGGAACCAGAGATGTTGAGGAGCTATTCTCTTCAGAAACCTCAGAATTAAAAACATATTCATCCTCAATCGCAATCTCATATTCAGGCCATAATGTGGTGCTCGAAACTGTAGATAATAGAAATGCATATCATTTATTTCGATAATTTAATAGCTTAAAAGGACATATAACTAAGAATTTACATTTTTCCAAAGCTTGAAGCCTTTCCCTGTTATCAACTAGAGGAGAATCAGATGCTTCTGAACTGATTATATGACGACAATCATTCTTATGTCCCGATCGCCAGTGCAATGCCTGATAAAGAGAAAATAATGACAAAATGATTTCTTTATGAAAACAGAAAGGTAAATGAAGAACTAAAGCCAAGAAAACACAGACAAATATCATATGTACAAACCTGATGATACTCCGAACAGTAGCGTGCTTTCCTACAACTACCGCAGAGTTTCTCTCCTTTCCATGTGCCGCACCAGCAGCAAAGCGAAACTAGAGAATCCATTATTAAAGCAGAAGGTGGAACCACAAAGCTACAGTCTTAGTCATTGTTCATAATTAACACATCTATACAGGTTTCTAAGAGGTTGATTAATATTTCCCATACTAAGACAACTTAACTAGAAAATTTACATACCGCAAACTGCAACCTTAAAGAAAATCTTAATCCCTAACAGAACAGCACATAACCTTTAAGAAAACCTCCTTATATCTATAAGAAAGGTCCTGATTATGGGCAGGAACATAGATAGATAGGAAAAAAAACAGTTTACAATAAAGTGATTGGAATGGAAAAACAGTGTTGCATCGTAAGGAAATCATCTGGAAAACATAAAAAAGAAGCTAAAAAATATATGAAAGAAGAACAGAAGACTTAATCGGATGAACAACAAAAGGGAACGATAATTACCTCCGGCGCACAGTGGCTTGTCAGTGCCGTCACGCCTCGGTGGTTCACTCGAGTAAAATGGATTCGTCCGAGGTAACTGACACCGGAAAACCTTCACACTTGAACAATTTCCAGCAGGCAAAACCCAAATCAGGCAACCAAAATTAGACAAAAATACAATGATAGATTGACAAACAAAGAAAATTAAAGTGCAAAAGAAATGATAAATAAAAAAATTGAACCACCTTCTACAAAGATTCCCTCCTTCATGCTTCCACTGTTCATGTTGGTCTCGAAGAAGGCACGACATCGACGGGCACATGAAAACGAATAACGTACGATGAAAAGTCGAATTTTTCTCAGAGATTGGAGCATAAATCTACAAAATCAATCATTACATTACTACGAAATCAAAATTCAAATCAAAAGAATAAAGAAATGGTATTACCTGAAGAAGGAATTGCAGAGGTTCTCCGCAAAAGCCACAACTGCGAGATTTCTCTGGCGGTAAGTTTACGGGATCCAACCAGGCCTTAAAACACAAAAAATTAGAAAAAAAAAAATCAACAAATAAGAATGAATTTCAGAAAAATTGGAGGGATTTTTTTTAAAAAAAGCTCAACTACCTCCTCGCAAGCCTTTTTCCACCCAATTTCCCCCTTTTTTTTACAATAATTTTGGGCGAATTTTGGCCCAGCTATTAGATGAAGCACTACTTAGAATTAAATCAAAATCTTCTAAGCAAATTCTCTCTACAGTAGAAATTTAAGCATCAAATTGAAGCAACTAAACACTGGACTTAGTAAAGTCTGCACGCAAAAGCGGGGCCAAAAAAGCACTTAGCAAACGAAAAGAGGGAGTTTTAGGGTTCAGGACGTACAGGAACCGCTCCAGCTTTGCTCGGGAAGAGATGGCGGAGAGGCGATCGGGGATTCTTGGACTTCTCGACGAACCCGAGGGTTACTCCCTCATCCTCTTCCTCCTCTTCCTCCTCATCCTCTTCCTCCTCTTCCTCCTCAACATCGTCGTGCTCGACCTCTTCATCGACTTCATCTCCCTCCACTCCCTCTATAGTAGTTATTCGCGGTTTAGCTCGGAATCCATCGTCGCCTTCGTGAGAAGATAAAGGGAAGGAGAAAACCATCTAATTCTCTACGGGGAGCTAGGGCTTGATCGGAGGAGAGAGAGATCGTTCTGTAACGAGAGGAACGGGGAGCTAGGGCTTGATCGTACGAGAGAGAGAGAACTGACTTGGAAGGGAGAGAGTGGGCCGCAGGTTGCTTGTGGCAAGCCATACTGTGCGGCACACTTTCTCAAACCCAAGGATTAATTAAGGCCCAACCTAGCCCAATTCTCTCTCTCTCTCTCTCTCTCTCTCTCTCTCTCTCTCTCTCTCTCTCTCTCTCTATATAAATATGATTGACTTCGTACTCATCAATTATTTTTGATAATAAAATTTTTAAATTAATAATTTGTATTGTTAAACATACTTTAGATAATTTTTAAACATATAAAAACTAAATATCATAATTTTTTAATATTATTTATATCAAAAAATTTTAAAATTGATAAATTTTAACGACGGATATAAAATATTTGTCAGTTTATCGGTATAAAAAAATCAAAATTGATTAAATTTTTTATAAAAAATTCTTATTTAAAAAATCTAATTCTAAAATTTTAAATTAAAAAATCTAATTCTCTATTGGTAAAAAATTGTTCGATAAAATGATAACTTAATAAACTTTATAATAATTTCAAAAAAATTATGAAATTTATTTTTTATAAGTTGTAGAGTAAAATGTAATCAATTGGCCTCAAATTCTTAAAATAGAGTAAGATTTCCTTAAAGAAAGCTAAATGGGCATTTAATCCACAACATAATAATAAAAATTTCGAACACACCCCTTCCAGTTTAACTCATCTAGTATGGAATCTGAACAATAAACTTGTGAGAAAACACAACATCCAGGACCAATAAAGATTATGCAATTATGCCCAAAATTGCGCTTCAGTTCACACAGAAAAGCCAATAAAATAACTTAATAAAAATTAAAAGGAAAAGCAAAGACTATGGATCTTCTCTAGAACACATATGGAGGGAGACACATCAGGGTACTGCAGCTGTAGGATATAACTGAACCCAGGCAAATTCCTCTTTGTAACCCATGCTTATTTCACAGGATTCTAAACATGTGTATACAACAATAGTTGCCCAATCAAGGGAGTCCTGATCATTTTTCACCCCGAAGTAATAAAGCAACTGCGGCATGATCTGCATAGGTAAATCATTCTTTAGGGTGTGCCAATTTGAATATCTAATAACAATTCAGGGTACTGTAGTAAAATCTGATTCGCAGGCCCATATGCTGAAAAAGTAAAATTAAGATTCTTTTCAAGGATATAAACATAAATATATAAGCTAACTGGTAAAAGGAGAACGAAAGGTCTACTAAACCTGGAATTCATAGCATAATGGGCCTTTACAGTAGCTGCATGAAGGAATATCGGCCTTAGATGGACGGCCAGTTGATAAAGGCCACAGTGGTCTCGCCATTGGATCTCGGCAATATCTGTTCAAAAAAAGTTTTTAAGAAACTTATAATCAGTATAACCAAAAGTAGCAAAAGAAAATTCATATTAAGAGAGGAAAAGGAAAATAATACGAAATCGACCTTACGAGTACAGCAGTAAATTTCAAGGAACACCAATTGGTTAGAAAGAAATTCATTACAGACATTAATCGTGTAATGATGGTTGCAAGGCATGAGAATGCTTTCACCTTAAAACTTGCTCCGGTGCTCTGGCGAGTCGCTCTTGGAAAGATGCCCAACTCTTTTTATCAGCGTCAGCCTGCATATAGATACGCAGATCTGCGTAAGGCCATGAATGCAACTATAACATTGCGTGAACTCAAATATGGCAGAGGCAAACCTCAAATTGATCCATCAACGACTGCGCCATCTCATCTTTCTTATTATTATATGTTGGAACCAGAGATGTTGAGGAGCTATTCTCTTCAGAAACCTCAGAATTAAAAACATATTCATCCTCAATCGCAATCTCATATTCAGGCCATAATGTGGTGCTCGAAACTGTAGATAATAGAAATGCATATCATTTATTTCGATAATTTAATAGCTTAAAAGGACATATAACTAAGAATTTACATTTTTCCAAAGCTTGAAGCCTTTCCCTGTTATCAACTAGAGGAGAATCAGATGCTTCTGAACTGATTATATGACGACAATCATTCTTATGTCCCGATCGCCAGTGCAATGCCTGATAAAGAGAAAATAATGACAAAATGATTTCTTTATGAAAACAGAAAGGTAAATGAAGAACTAAAACCAAGAAAACACAGACAAATATCATATGTACAAACCTGATGATACTCCGAACAGTAGCGTGCTTTCCTACAACTACTGCAGAGTTTCTCTCCTTTCCATGTGCCGCACCAGCAGCAAAGCGAAACTAGAGAATCCATTATTAAAGCAAAAGGTGGAACCACAAAGCTACAGTCTTAGTCATTGTTCATAACTAACACATCTATACAGGTTTCTAAGAGGTTGATTAATATTTCCCATACTAAGACAACTTAACTAGAAAATTTACATACCGCAAACTGCAACCTTAAAGAAAATCTTAATCCCTAACAGAATAGCACATAACCTTTAAGAAAACCTCCTTATATCTATAAGAACGGTCCTGATTATGGGCAGGAACATAGATAGATAGGAAAAAAACAGTTTACAATAAAGTGATTGGAATGGAAAAACAGTGTTGCATCGTAAGGAAATCATCTGGAAAACATAAAAAAGAAGCTAAAAAATATATGAAAGAAGTACAGAAGACTTAATCGGATGAACAACAAAAGGGAACGATAATTACCTCCGGCGCACAGTGGCTTGTCAGTGCCGTCACGCCTCGGTGGTTCACTCGAGTAAAATGGATTCGTCCGAGGTAACTGACACCGGAAAACCTTCACACTTGAACAATTTCCAGCAGGCAAAACCCAAATCAGGCAACCAAAATTAGACAAAAAAACAATGATAGATTGAAACAAAGAAAATTAAAGTGCAAAAGAAATGATAAATAAAAAACTGAACCACCTTCTACAAAGATTCCCTCCTTCATGCTTCCACTGTTCATGTTGGTCTCGAAGAAGGCACGGCATCGACGGGCACATGAAAACGAATAACGTACGATGAAAAGTCGAATTTTTCTCAGAGATTGGAGCATAAATCTACAAAATCAATCATTACATTACTACGAAATCAAAATTCAAATCAAAAGAATAAAGAAATGGTATTACCTGAAGAAGGAATTGCAGAGGTTCTCCGCAAAAGCCACAACTGCGAGATTTCTCTGGCGGTAAGTTTACGGGATCCAACCAGGCCTTAAAACACAAAAATTAGAAAAAAAAAAAATCAACAAATAAGAATGAATTTCAGTAAAATTAGAGGCATTTTTTTTAAAAAAAGTTCAACTACCTCCTCGCAAGCCTTTTTCCCCCTAATTTCCCCCTTTTTTTATAATAATTTTGGGCGAATTTTGGCCCAGCTATAGGGTTTACCGCTATTCGATGAAGCACTACTTAGAATTAAATCAAAATTTTCTAAGCAAATTCTCTCTACAGTAGAAATTTAAGCATCAAATCGAAGCATCTAAAGCACTGGACTTAGTAAACGCTGCACGCAAAAGCGGGGCCAAAAAAGCACTTAGCAAACGAAAAGAGGGAGTTTTAGGGTTCAGGACGTACAGGAACCGCTCCAGCTTTGCTCGGGAAGAGATGGCGCAGAAGCGATCGGGGATTCTTGGGCTTCTCGACGAACCCGAGGGTTACTCCCTCATCCTCTTCCTCCTCTTCCTCCTCAACATCGTCGTGCTCGACCTCTTCATCGACTTCATCTCCCTCCACTCCCTCTATAGTAGTTATTCGCGGTTTGCGGAGATCTTCGAGCTCGGAATCCATCGTCGTCTTCGTGGGAAGATAAGGGCAAGGAGAAAACCCTAATTTGTTCTAATTCTCTACGTCGTTCCGTAACGAGAGGAACGGGGAGCTAGGGCTTGATCGGAGGAGAGAGAGATCCCTGACAACTTGGAAGGGAGAGAGTGGGCCGCAGGTTGCTTGTAGCAAGCAAGCCATCCTGTGCGGCCCAGTTTCTCAAACCCAAGGATTAATTAAGGCCCAACGGACCCAGTAAATAACAGCCCATTTTAATTATTTCTTGTAGTGTAATATAACAAATAAATTCACATGTAATCAACTATAAATAGTGTGAGGAGTCAATGTGAGGGACATATGAGAAATAGAATTTACTTCTTCCCTAATTCTTCCTTCTCTTCTCCCTACTCTTAATCCCTTCTCCTCTACCTCTGCCTCTCCTCTATCTTTCCCCTTTCCTGCACTTGTTTCCCAAATTCCCGCACTCTTCGTACAGAATAAAATATGCCTCCGCAAGTAATCATAAATGCCGAAATGTCCTATATACTAGTATGTCATATGCGGGCCTTTACATTTATGCATAAAATCCCCCTTAATTTCACAATGATAGTTTTTCTTTGTATAATATTGCCATGATACTAGTTCACATGCCTCTTATAGGATATAACACATTACTAATGTTTAGCCCCACGCAAATGTAAGTGTTAACGTAGAGATTACTAATTTCATGCAAGCCTACTATAAATGCCCCACGGGTACAATTAACACATTTACACAGGGAATTCCTCAATAAGCCTAGTGGGAAGTCAAAAGTAGGAGGTTCACAACAATACCCACCTCAGTCGCTAAATCCAAGGCCCAAAGTGCTCTCGCCCCAACCAGTGCCGTCCGCCCCGACAACTGTACAAAATACCCCCAACATACACAAGTAAACATGCTAGTACCCTGTCCCAAAAACAGTCCCGAAAGTGCTTAGTTTTCACCTGCGTAATGTGCTCGAAAAATGTTCAGAAAAATTACCGCCGGGATCGTCGCGACGAGCCGATCGAAACGAGTACTGTAGCGCCGTATGTATTGGAAATATTTGTATTTATATAGAAGTCGCTTTCAAAATGGGCCTAAACAAGGCGCCATATGTATTGGAATTTGGGCTGGATTCGGGCCGGATTAAATTTAATAAATTTTGGGCGAGCCCGGCCTGAAGCACCCTAAATTGATTTAGGCCGGGTTTGGGCCTAAAGTGGTCCAATTCGATCCCGGCCCAGTTCAACCCTTGCGGATCACAGTTGTACGGGTGAACCGGGTGCACGCAATTTATTTTCCCCTCGTGGCATGGACCAGGGCTTTCATCGGGAGGAATTATTGTTTGGTGCGAAGGTCCTGCTTCTTCGCACGCCACCCTTGGGATCGGCGGATTCACCGACGTGCCCTCCATGTCCGTTTCGGAAAAAGGCTCCAACGGGACCTGAATCTCGAAGGAATCCTCCTCCCACGAGGACGAGCTTGATGGGCCGGAAGAGCCGGAATAGGGAGTGACTTCCCCCGACCCCCGTACGCGAGGGTTTTGTGGAGAGGTTTTAGCTCCACGGAGCGAAGAATCGCGGCGCGCGACTCATACGCCCCCGCTCTCAAAGCCCTCTCCTATCGTGCTCTAATCCTCTCTATTAGCCCCCAATCGAGGAGAAAGGAGGAGGAGAATGAGCTCTCCCAACATCAGAGACCTCCTCACTTCGTTTAGCCCCTCCTCGGATTTCTTCGCCATCACCTCTGGCGATGGCCGAATCAAGGTGTGACTTTGCTTCGCTTTTCCTTCTCAATTTCTCCCTTTTTTTGGTGATTTATGAGCGAAATTTGTGAAATTTATTGGTTAATTAGGTGATAATTAGTGGGTTCTATGTTTTTTTAGATCTGGGATACTTTAAAAGGTCAGTTACTCCCTCTATAGTAGTTATTCGCAGTTTGCGGAGATCTTCGAGCTCGGAATCCATCGTCGTCTTCGTGGGAAGACCAGGGGAAGGAGAAAACCCTAATTTGTTCTAATTCTCTACGCCGTTCTCACTCTAAACCCCTTATTTATAATTTCTGGTCCACCGCTAGACCGGAGCGGTTTAGTCCTGAACCGGTTCGGCCCCGGTTTGGCGGGAAAAGCGTGCCCCTTTCCCGCCATTTTCCTTCCCCTTCCCCTATTATTCGACCTCGTAGATTCATCTCCACTACGCTTTTCCTCCCAAAAAAGCCAGTTTTAAGCAAATCTAGGTGAGTTGCAACATTTTTTTTTCGTATTTGTTTTTGATTTCTTTGGAGTGTGTTTGATCTATTTTCCTTCACTATTTTGTTGATCCGTGCGAAGGTGGATTCCTCCAAATCATGGCGAAAGATCGAATTCCTAACGAAGGAGATGCGATGCAAATTGATGGTGGTGTTCGCGAGGAACGAGCAGCGAGAGCAATTCCCGAAGGATTCAACGCCGATTATCTCAAAATTTTCTACGGTGATAATCGATGATTCGATCAAACAATCAATTTTTCCAATTTTTTTTTTTTTTTCTGTTTTTTGACATCATTTGTACACCTTCAATGCGGATTATCTCAAAGCGTACTACAGCAATAATAAAAAAAACATCAGAAAAGAAACCTAAATGTCTTAGATTGGCTATTTACGATCTAGGTAAAGTAATTAACAGATATTGCATATCAAATCCTAAAGCTTAGACCGCGCAATTTTGTTTTTGATTTGTGTCAGCTGCGCGAATTTAGTCATGTCGTTTTGTCTGTGTTTGCGCGAAGCCACGATTATCTGACAGTTAAATGATGCTAATCTGTCACAGGAAAGCTCTTCCCTTATGCCGATTTGTTTAAATGGCTGTCTTACGGAAATGGTATATTACGTCTCCTAACGCGGCTTTAAACGACAATGCTACTGTTTTATTGGCTGATTCTAATCTATCCTGCCACAATTTTGATTCGTTTCTGCAGATGGAAAGCATCCAGCATGCGATCGCTCCTACTTTGGTCGACGCGAATTCTCTTTTACTCTCGAGAATGACATCTACATCCGGTTCCAGTCATTTGGCAGTGCAAATGAAATGGAAAACTCGATCAAGGAGAAGTGCCCTTTTAAGATCGACATTGGACCAGTTTATAGTGTAGATGTATGGTAGACGCGTTTTAAGCTTGAATTCTGTGTGATGGAATGCGCCAATGGATGATGAATTGTTAGCAATCTATACACCAGAGGAGATTTATTTTGTCACAAAATCAAAAAAAGTAACCTATTTTATCAACAGTAAAAGAATAGAGACGCCTATTCGCTGAGTGCACTCTATTCTTAGAATTTTGAGTTTCCTTTAAACAAAAGATATGGAAGTGCCCTTTTGTGGATTTGTTTCAACATATTTTCCTTTAGTCATTCTACTAATCTTTCTAAATTACATTTCCCGCAGCCTGCAAAACGACATGCCTATGCACAAGGTGGAAATAATGTTTTTGCACCAGTAGAAAGGGAGCTTATTTTTGACATTGTATGATCTTTAGTCCTTTTCCCTGATAAAAATTTGACATAATTTACTGCAAATCAAGGTTAGAACGCCTAAATGCACACTATAAATTTCACACTTACCAGGATATGTCCGATTATGACGACGTTCGATATTGCTGCTCAGGAGCTGATATCTGCTTAGAGTGCTGGCCTTTAATGACCATTGCGATCAAAGTTATTGATACTGCACTTAGAGGTTTGCTATTTTTCATAAGTTTTATGAGGGATCACTTCCTTTAATCGATTTTAATTCCTTTGCTATGAAAGAGTGAGTTTGGTTTCATGTTTTTTACTTTTGTAACAAACTTGTAGAGGATTTTGGCTTCAACCATATCTTATGGGTCTATAGCGGTCGTCGTGGTGTCCATTGTTGGGTTTGTGACAGCAAAGCTAGAAGGTATTCGAGAAGAACTATTATTTGTTTTTTTTATGGCTAAAATTATCTAAAGGACAATAATTTGGAAGCAACAAATTTCAGGCTCAACAATGAACAAAGGGCAGCTGTTGCCGATTACTTTCATGTTTATAAGGTGAGACTTCTACCTCACAAAATATTCAGTCAAAAGTTTCGACGAACTAAAAAAAATGGAAGTTTTCTATCTGCTGGTCTAGGGTGGTGAAAATAGTTTGAAGAAAGTGACCTTAGCAGGACCTGTTCTCCATCCTTTTCTAGCGTACGTCTTGTCTTATATATACACCTATTATATACAACACCTATATTTATCAGAAAATGTCATTTGAAGTATTACTTAACTTGCAGGAGATCGTATACAGATGTCCTGAAGTCCTTTTTTGAAGAGAAACTACTTCGTAGCCAGAACCTGCTAGCTTCTGAAGAGAGATGTCAGAAGATTCTGGGTCTCATACCTGATGAATGTAAATAAACGGACAAGCTAGTTGATTTTTTTGCTTTAAGTTCCTACTCCATCCTTCTTGATAAGTGCTTCTCTTTTCAGCTGTTGCTGCGGAGCTTCTTGACAAGTGGCAAGGAAATAGAAGGTCTTCCATTTCCAAAGAAGATGTTAATGTTGTTCGATGGGACCAATTAAAGCACATGCTGCAGTCGGGAAAGCAAAAGGTGCAATTGATGGTTTGATTGTAGCTTGCATATGCCTTTACATGCAGATGCTTAGTTTCCTACACTCTCCTTTTCGCTTTATTGTCTTGCTTTTGTAGAATATTTTTAAGCATATAGAGGGAGAAATCATTAAGCAATTGCTACTACATACATATCAAACGCCGTATTGCTTATATTAACAATTTGTCTAGGGAGAGTTGTGTTTAGGAATAAATATATTGAACAACTGGAGATTTTCTGAGAAGTATGAATTTGTCAGAAGGATCTAATATGACCTTGCATTTTGAACATTGTGGTATATATATGGTATCTCTTGATGTTTTTGGATATCTCAAGAGTGTACAATGAGTATGGGTGAGTCCAAAGCTTTATCCTCTAGGAACTAAAAGATGAATGATCAAATTCTTTAAGCCACTATTTGTACATTCTCTGTTTCATTTAACTCTATAATGCTAAAATGTTTCAGATTAAGTAGTCTCTTTGAGATGGATAAGAGCATGGCGAGGTTGTAAGTTCAAAAAACCAAAAGCGCATTTTCTGTAGATGTGCGATAGAAAAAGTTCAAGGATTTGGCACAATTTGTTAGCAAATTTGCAATAGAATTCTTGTTATTTATGTTTTGTTAACTTATTGTTTGTGTTTTCTGAACTCATTTTTTCTTCTATTTCTTTGTTTCCAGATACAGGGGCTCCGTAGGTGTGTAGAAGAGATTGTTTTCTCATATACCTACCCTAGACTTGACATGGAGGTGAGGACTAGTACCTTTCTCTCACATCCTTTACCTATGTTAGTTTGCTCCATTTCCAGTTTCCTTTGAATTTTTTTTTTTTTTTTTTTTTTTGTTGGGTCAGGTTTCGAAACACATGAACCATTTATTAAAGGCACCATTCTGTGTGCACCCCAAAACAGGTAAGAATGGAAAATGTCTGCATGGTAATTGTGAGCTGTAACAGACAGAAAAAATTAAGTTAGCTTGTTCTCAGTAGTAGTTATTGCAATACCCTTCATGAATGTGATTTTGTAGTGACAACCATTTTTCCTTTTGTAGGCCGGGTTTGTGTTCCAATTGATCCCAACAACTGTGAGGATTTTGATCCAACAACAGTCCCAACCCTGTCTCAGGTAAACTTTTTTTTACCTTATTATAATTTCTCATATACTTATTATATTTTTTTTTATCTGTTGATCTTTGTGTCTCTTTATCCATTTTAATATCCCCTTCATATGGAGTCTGTGCATTCAGATTTTTTTTTTGTTTGTCACTTAATACCGCAGTAGATCTATTTCAGAAAGAAAACATTTTATTTGCTACTCTCTTGTTGGTAATTGTTCGCATATTAATGCTCTATCATGGCAATATGCAGCTTCTAGAAGAGTTTAACGAAGGTTCTATGATGATGGAATCAGACAACGGTATGTAAACGGGAATAGCAGCTTGCTTTATTACCAGTCTAAAGTAACTTTTCTCCACCTCTATTTTTGAAGAACTGGGATGAATGCCATCGAGTACCGATGTCCCTTTCTTTCTGTTCATTTTTTTGTATTACAGAATGGGAAAGAACATCAATTGGGAAATCAATTAAGTTTTTCCGATCATCATTCCTGCACCCGCTGTTGAAGTCTTGCAAAGTAAGTCTATTACTGTTGCATTTTCAAATTCAGTTCCTTTCTGGACTCTTTGAATCGGAGACAACAATCATGGCACTCTCCTTTTTGATGTACTTTTGATTGTGATTGTTGCTGTGGTCATCTTATCTTATTAAACTTGTTGCAGGAGGACATGGAAAGTGCATACAAAGCTAAGATCAAGCAGTCAAAGAATTCTATGAGCTGGTAATGTGCATTTCGAGCTTCATGAAACGAAAAGCTGATAAAGAATGTTTTTGCGACGAGGATCAGCCTTACCGATAACCTAATTAGATTATACCTGGAACTGCTCATACTTGAACTGATATCCTAAGTTGTATGTATTGTCACCCAGCTGGGTTGCTCTGTGTTAAGTTGTTAATTAGTTAGAAGAAAATCTTATGCTCTGTTAGTTTTTTCTTTTGGTAAAGCCAATGTGCTATATTGCTAGTCAAAGTCCTCATCTGCATGTGTTGAAGGATGTGGCATATTTAATGGAATTCATTTAATGCAAAAGTTTATGCTTATTTATTAAATCTGGATCTATTAGTTGGGAATTCGATTCCCCAGCTTTGTGGGCAAGAAAAGAAAGAAAGAAAGGAAAAAATGGAAAAAAGGGTGTGCAATATACCCAAAATGCTGTAACCTCCCAATTGGGCCGGATCATTAGGAGTGGAACCAGGCCTGGGCCTTAACATGGCCCGGCTAGTGCTCGGTTTTATTAATAACAAATTTAATGTTTATATATATATAGAGAGAGAGAGAGAGAGAGAGAGAGAGAGTAGAGTTTATATACTCTTACAAGCACAAGTCCAAATATGTTTGTGAATTTTTTATTTTTGGATTTGCATCGAGATTTAAACAAGGCGCTATATGTATTGTGATTTGGTCTGGATTGGGGCCGGATTTTATTTAATAAATTTTGGGCGAACCCGGCCTGAAGCACGCTAAATTGATTTGGGCTGGGTTGGGGCCTAAAGTGGTCCGATTCCATCTCGGCCCAGTTGAACCCTTGCGGATCACAGTTGTACGGGTGAACCGGGTGCACGCAATTAATTTTCCCCTCGTGGCATGGACCCCCGTACGCGAGGGTTTTGTGGAGAGGTTTTAGCTCCACGGAGCGAAGAATCGCGGCGCGCGACTCATACGCCCCCGCTCTCAAAACCCTCTCCAATCGTGCTCTAATCCTCTCTATTAGCCCCCAGTCGAGGAGAAAGAAGGAGGAAGAGGAGGAGGATGAGCTCTCCCAACATCAGAGACCTCCTCGCTTCGTTTAGCCCCTCCTCGGATTTCTTCGCCATCACCTCTGGCGATGGCCGAATCAAGGTGTGACTTTGCTTCGCTTTTCCTTCTCAATTTCTCCCTTTTTTTGGTGATTTATGAGCGAAATTTGTGAAATTTATTGGTTAATTAGGTGATAATTAGTGGGTTCTATGTTTTTTTAGATCTGGGATACTTTAAAAGGTCAGTTACATGCCCAGTTGGCCGACTTCGCGGCGTCCGGTGAGTTGGGATTGCTCTCGGAGGCGAAAAGCGGCCATCTTGCGTTGGATTACACTTGCATGAAGTGGGTGCAGTTGCAAAGCAAGGTAATTTTTTGATTGAAGCTAACGATGGGACTCTCTTTTGAAGTTTTAGGTTATGCCCATCAGGTGTTTGTGTTTGGAGCTGATGATGTTTGTGGGGTTTGTAGAAGAAGAGAAAGGGTGGAGGTTCCTTGTTGGTGCTCGGGACAGGAGGCGGTGATGTTTTGGCGATCGACGTCTCGACGGGGCAATCGAGATGGAAAATTAATGATTGCCATCCTGGGTAAGTTGGTTAACTGCATTGAAAACCAATTAGATTCAGTGTATAATAATAATTTGTGCTAGTTGTTTTTTGCTGCTATTCGTTGTTTGCCCGCATGTAGCTGATTAGGGTTTTTTACGTTCTAACGCTTGTTCAGGGTGAAGAAATGCCTTCTCAGGCTCATTTTGAGAGGAACACAAACCAAATGCCTGATATACTCTAAAATAATGGTCCTTTAATGATGACTATAATTTGTAATGCATACAGAACTGGGAAGAGTGTCTCTATTTGTAGCTCACCTACCCATAGATGTGAATGTTAGTTTGCAGTAAGGAGAGACGTAATTAGTACTTACGGTGTACTTGTGTTATAACAGAATTCTCTTGCCAACTTATGTAATTTAGTGATAAATTTCAAATTAGAAAAGAAAGAAAACTTCTACATTTCCACTACTTTGAGATCTTCGTGCCGTGCTTTTTTGAAGTGGTGTAATGGTTTAAATTGCAGGGGTGTAACAGCTGTTTCCTTTTCCATAAACCGCTTATGTGTCTATACCGCTGGTGTTGATGGCATGGTCTGCCAGATTGATATTTTAACAGGAAAAGTTTTGGCCAGATTTAGATCGTCTTCAAAGGCAATATCCTCTTTGTCTGTTTCTTCAGGTACTGTGCTGTTCATATAATAGTTTCTAAATTTTCCTGTTTACACTTCTCCCCCTCCGTAGGTTGATTTAGTGCTGCTTCACCTTCATTAGGTTAGGTGCCATGTAGGACAGATTTCAACACTACTATATATTAAGATATTTGATATACGCAGTTGTTAAATTATGCCTTTTGAATGGCCCATATCCTATCCTACGATGTAGCGAACCTTCAAAATCCATTTTTCTTCATTGTGCTTTTCCGTAACAACAGAAGTTCTTTTAAGATTTCAAGCTTTAAAGAACAATTTACTTTTATCTTCTGTATACTCATATTGACTCATGTTATTTTCTTTTATTAGATGGAAAGATATTGGCCACGGCTGCTGGTCAATTGAAAACTTTCAATTGTTCTAACCAAAAGAAGATTCAGAAGTTTTCTGGGCATCCGGTGCGTGCAATTTAGCTCCCTCACTTGAACTTTTATTTTCTCTTCCTTTTAGCTGGTCTTGATCATTTCGATATGCTTTCATATCTAGGGTTGATTGGAAAGTTACGTAAGTTTGACCTTCATTACAATTTCATCGTCATAGTTTCAATTGTAATAATTTAGTCCCTGAAGTTTGTTCTGCATAACAGTTTGAATATATTTGTTAATATACCATCTATAAAGGGTGCATGTCAGTACTATAGATAAACTTTGCTTTCATAATTTTGAAAATCTGAGGATGAAATTGAAATTGACCTTCAAGAACAAATATGTTAAAAAAAATGAAACTTCTTGGATGATAAAATTGAAATCTAAATTAAGCTTAAGGGATGAAATTGTAATTAACCGCCAGTTCTATCAGCTAAGCTATGATCCTTGCTCTCTTTAGGTCGGCGTTAGATGCATGATTTTCACCGAGGACACACAGTATATCTTATCATCTGGAGTTGGTGAGAAATACATCGCCATTTGGAAAGTTGGTGCTGTTAAAAGCGAGGGTGCGACCTGTATTCTCTCAATGGACCATCCACCTATCTTTCTGGATAGCAAGTGCATAGATACAGAGGGCAGTGATGGTGCAGGAATATATGTTTTGGCCATTTCAGAGATGGGCATATGCTATTTCTGGTATGGAAGTAGCATTGATGACTTGAGGAATAAGAAGCCTACAAAGATTATGTTATCCGAGCCTTCTCTCGCGAAAGGAAATCATGGATTTGCAATTCTTGCTGCAAAAATTGAAGAAATAGGCAAACCTGCTTCCGGGCTAGTGCTTGTGGCCTGTGGCTCTGTTGTGAAGCCATCTTTTCAGAAACTGTTGGTCCAGTATGGCACGGACATAAAGTTGGAGTTGTCTCAAGTTGGGGCTCTCTTACCAGTGAGTCACTCTGCCATTCCTCGCAAAGGCCAAGCCGTACGAAATCAAGGTGCGACATACGATATATTCATCACTACCAAATCATCTATCTACATAATATATATTTATTTTGTATGTATTCATGTAAAGCATGTACGTACATGTTAGTAGATAATTTTGCAGTGGTATATAGGTACATATTTCTAACATAATACTGTTTTTATAAAAACCATAACTTCTTTGGTTTTTATGAGTTTCTTGGCCAACTCTGTTTGGAACTCTGTTTGCAATTTGGTTCCAGTTTTTTTTTTTTGGTTGATGCATCAGCAATCTTCTTCTTTGTTTCTAAGTTGTAGATGTTTTTTATCAACTCCACCTTTGCTGCAAAATGACTCGTCTTCTTCTTGAACAGTCGCTGCACTAGACCGTGCAAACGCAGAAGATGCTATATTGCCTCTTCCAAAGTTGTACACTTACGACAAGAAAAGGAAACATCGTGTGACAGAATTAACCGCAGATACTGAGAATACAATGGCTGATCACAGTTATGATAAAACCTTGCCTGTAGATAAGAGTGGTAAGTATTCTTCTCATGAATGATAAGCTTTTCTTGATATTGTTTTCCTGATCACTAGCATGTTAGATTAAAAGAAGTGTAGATAGAAAATCAACTCTCTGTTTTCATACAATTTTGTGTTTATAGATGGGCCTTTTTTCTTTTAGGTATAAAAGGGCTAAATGTATGTCGTTACATGATACTGTTCAGCGCTGTGTTCTCGAATATTCACTTAATGGAATGTTCTATAGCTTTTTTTATGGAAACTTCCAGTGCTAACAAAACTTGACAGAATTTCTAGAGTAATGAAGGGTTTTGTAAAATCAAAATGCATCTACGCTCTAGTGAAGGTTTTTATGGTGTTACCTCTTAACTGTTAAACTTGCCTCTGTAGTTCATCTTTTTGCTGAATATTGCTGGCTTATTTAGTGACAGTGCAAAGAATGGAAGAAGATACAATTTGCATTGAAGATAGGATGAGGGAGTTGGGGCTTCTTAGTACCGGTTCTTATCTAGAGAAGTACCACGATAGCACCATATCACTTGATGACGACACCCCAGCAAAGAAGGTTGTTATTTTTGTGATTGTGATTCCTATCGAATGTTCTTTTCAAGCAAAAATTAACTTAACTTTTGCAGTTAAGTCAACAGAAGTTTCAACCCTCATTTGTTCTATTGCTAGATAAGGGCGCATATCTTGTCTATGAATCCCGATGATGCTTATAAATTTTTGGAAACCTTAGTGTCAGCATGGAAAACAAGGTATGCTGATTTCTACTTGCACATCTGCCCCTGTATTTCAGTTGCTGTTCTCGGCGATGCAGTGCTCACTGGAACCAGATTTTTGTGCTATATTTCTTCTTCAGGTCAAATACAGCAAAGCGTATTCTACCTTGGATATATTGGTTACTAGCCATCCATGGTCGTTCTATCTCATCGCAAGAATTATCTTCACAAATATTAGATAATTTGCGGAAGGTACTTTTAGAACTTAATGCATGCTCTAATGCTGATGATCATGGTTGTACGTCAACCTGTGTTAATGCTTCCAAATTCATTGTATTGCTGTTTAATTTTCGTTCCGTATGCGCATATAATTTCTCTCTTCTGAAGTCTTTTCCATAAGGACATAAAAGTAGAATAAAAAGGAGCCTTTAGGAGAGTTAAAGAGAGAATAGGGGAGCTTAATGGCATGACAATGTACAGTTGCTATCCGAAAAAATGAGAGAAATCACAATTCTGCTTCGCATTTGGCAAAAACTAGTTCTCAGTCAAATAAACAATAAAGAAAAAACAAAGAAAAAAACAATTCTCAAACATGAGTAAATAATACGTGTCTTGTATGACAATTCTTTGCTTTTTGGTGGGCAATGTTTTATGG